>JAJAGP010000511.1:0-147435 GCA_025084515.1 Ancistrus triradiatus
GAACTCACTCACTCTTGTTCAGATCCTGCCTCTGGCGAGGTGAGGTTTGTCTGACAGTTTCACAGTGAGGCCCCCCTTGGGCCCCCCTTCCCATTCGCAGTTGCATAGCGTGGCCTCCAATAATACGATGAGTGAAAACAGACAAGTAATTGACAACAGATTTGTGTGTGTGTGTGTGTGTGTGTGTGTGTGTGTGTGTGTTTTCTTTGGAGTTGACTGGTTATCCCGACTGACCTTATCCCAACTTATAAAATCTACAAAATTCATAATTTCTGTCATAAGAGGATCAGTGAGGTTGACTGTAGTTACTATTTCCAGTGTCTATTGTGCCAGTTTTTTATTAAGTTATTATTGATTAATATAAATGTGTGTTATTACATTAGGCAGAATCCCTGTATCTAGCAAGTCAGGCATTCTGTCTATTATTATGACTTGAATGAAGGTCAGGGTAAATTTTATAGGATAATAATCCAGACAACTCTAAACCTATGTGCCAAATGTAACATGGTCAGGTTGTTTTTTTGTTTTTTTTGGTTTGTTTGCTTTCTAAACCTAAAAACTTCAGAGATCATAACGTTCATAAACAGATGTTGTCCTTCGACCAGCCCACACAAACTCACACCCACCAGCTGGAAGTCATCAACACATCTGTACATACACATCAACATTACCACCCAACACTTAGCAAGGACTTGCTGCCCATAACAATCTGACTCCACTCTTGACTGTTTAGACCTTTAGACATGTTTTATTTTCGATTCCTTTGGAAATAATTATTGTACATGTACTTTTCTTGCCTGGACTCTCTGGTAGGTTGAGATGAATTATCAATCTTACATCCAGAGGCTAGTGAGGACCCTCTCGTGCTGCATTATTATCCTGAACCTGACATCATCTTGCAGGCATGACTAAGGTGGTCTGTGTGTCTGGAGGGCTACACACTGGGGAGAAATATGATAAAGTACTGCATCCACTGTGTGCTAGTGATCAGAGGAGAACCATAGTTGATGCTTTTCCTTCAAAGCACTGTGTAATCAAACCTAGAAACCAAGAAAATATTTTCGGTGACCACTTGTGTAACCGGTCTGCCTTTTATTTCTCTGCGTTGTGTTCTGGGGTGCAAAGCATGAAGGAAGACAGAGACTGGGTCCGGGTTGACTGTTCTTTACTGTTTGAAATATCAGAAAGGAAAACTGCAGTGAGTACTTCATACAGTCAGGGTCTGAAACACCTCCCTCTCGCATAGCCCAAAGCAGCATTCCACCCGCTTAAGGTGAATGGGCATAGGTTGAACTACGACATACATCAATAAACAAATTGACACAGTCACCCTTATTACAATAATACAGTGATAACAAACTAAGACAAAACTGAACTACATAGATCACACATAACAAACCCGTACCTGTTTGAAATATCAGAAAGGAAAACTGCAGTGAGTACTTCATACAGTCAGGGTCCGAAACACCTCCCTTTAGGAGAAAATAAGGTACCAAATAGAGAAAAATTAGAACAAAGCGCCTATAAGAAAAACGGCGCGAAGTCAAGCTAACTGTAACGATGCTGTAAAATACCCGACTCGTGTTAGCTTGCTGTATATTCAAATAAAACATGACTTTCGGCTCACACACACCGGATGGCACTTCATGGTCAAAAAAGAAAACATTCTCATTCAAATACAGGTTCAAACAGATCACTTATGAGATGTGAAGTGAACAGGGAAAATGTTCTATATCGGGACCCAAAGTATTGCAAGTCTTACCTCTCGCATAGCCCAAAGCAGCATTCAACCCGCCAAGTGTGCGTCGAGCTACGTGAGTATCACCTGAGCTGCGTTCAAGTGGGCACAGACATACCCGCTACTCAGATCAAACAGGTACTAGCATAACAATAACTAATTTGTGTGACATAAATAACTGATTTGGTGGAATTCAACGCACAGCTCAAAGCAATATTACTAACCTGTTACATTCACCCCTCCTAGAATTCCACCAAATACAACAAACATCTGTTACCTTCTGCAAGATCACGGACCAGGCACTGCAAGGATCTAATCCCCGAGTTCAGTATTGAAAAATATCTGACAGACAGATCAAAGGGGGATAACAGGTTGATCAGGCCTATTAACCCCTCTGGATTACAGAGGTGCAGCCGACACCCCATAAGAAACTGATCCAAATAAGTGGTGTTAAAGAACACACACAAACAAAGCAGAAGTAAACAAAGAGAACACCACTTAGACTGTGGTTTCGACCCACAGTGGCTGTAGCATCTTCCATACTACGGGTTCCTGAGCCATAGTCTCAATTAGTCGAGTCGTGGGTTTAATGATACGTCCCACCCTTGACACAACTTGTCCTGGAATGGGGTTGGGACCTATGGGTAGTTCAGGTCCATTGTCTACATCAGAACTCGTCTGGTCAGCGTCAGAAGGTAGGACAGTGTCAACAAATGGGTCCGCAGGTGTGGGGACGGCAGTCATAAGATGGTCAGAGTCAACACTTTGTGAATAACCCGCAGGGCTGTCAGAGTCTGGCCGAAGAGCTGGGGTAGCTGCCTCCATCACATCCGATACAACACGGTAGGACTTAGTCACATCTGACTCTGAGCCACCCACCTCCAAACCTTCAAGAACCCTCTGACTGCATTTGAGCGTGACCCATGAAGAGGTCCGTTCATCTGGACATTCCACTTCCAAACTGCTTGGGTCGCTCAGGTCCAAGCTTTCGGTGTCGCACTCCACTGAGGTATCCTCAGCACCAAACACCCGTGTTCCGTCGACCGGAAGAAAGTTCACATCTACCAGCAAATTCCGGTGTACAACCTTGCAGTGCCCGTCAGAATCTTTGATTTTGTAGACATGTATCTCCGGTCGCCGATCCACAACGGTGTAGACTGTGGGCTCCCACCTGTCCGCCAGTTTCCTTTTGCCACGCTCACCCTTATTAGCCAACAGCACTCTGTCACCGATCTAGAGAGTAATCCCCTTGACCTTCTTGTTATACTGTCGTGCCTGATGTTCCTGCTGCTGTGAGGCATGCCGTTGGGCTATCCTAGCAGCATCAGCAAGATTGGTGATGAAAGTGGTCGAGTAGGTGCTGAAATATGCTACGCCAGGATCATGGAGGACTGATCAAAACACCACATCAACCGGAAGCCGAGGGACACGCCCAAACATCAGGTAAAAGGGAGCGAAGCCTGTGGTCTCATGAATGGTGGCATTGTAAGCAAAAGTCAGAGTCTGGATCTGCTGGGGCCACTCTTGTTTGGATCTTAGGGGGAGCGCCCTAATCATGTTCCCCAGAGTACGGTTAAACCGTTCAACACCCCCATTTCCCATAGGGTGATAGGCGGTAGTACGTGACTTGGTCACACCTGACAGGCGCAGAAGCTCAGACACCAACCCACTTTCAAAATTGGCCCCTTGATCGGAATGAACCCTTTCTGGGAACCTGTATACGCAAAATACATTGTCCCAAAGCTTCTGAGCCACTTGCTTGCCAGACTGGTTGCGGCAGGGAAATGCATGCGCCATCTTGGTGAAATGATCGGTCACCACCAGCACATCCACCGAGCGTTTGTTTTTGTCTTCCGCCGTCCAGAAATCAATGCAGACGAGTTCCATGGGGGCAGTCGTCTTTATGCTTTCTAGCGGGGCGCAAGCAGCGGGTTCAGGGGTTTTGACAAGGACACAACGCGGACAACAGCGAACATAGTCAACAATGTCTCGTTCCATATTCGGCCAAAAGAACCGTTGCCTAGCGAGATGGAGAGTCCTAGACCGGCCCTGGTGACCTGCTAAATCGTGGATACCCTCCAAAGCTCTGTCCTTAAGGCTTGCTGGTAAAACAAACTGGAGTCTTTTTACTTTAGTCACTGGATCTCGAGACTCCCGGTACAGTATTCCATCACGGACTCTGAGTCTGTCCCAGAATTTCAACAGGGTGAGCTAGCTAGAGTTAAATCCAGACCGTTCGCGTCATGAGGGACGTACCTTGCGAATGACCAAAGGCAGTAACTTAGACAAATTAGGATCCTGACTTTGATGTTCTTCAAGTTCATGTCGAGCAAACGAGTGCAGGGGTTCGATACCTGGAGGTTGCAACGACAGCGCCTGCTGGATGAGATGAACAGCTTGAACCTCAACGCCACTCTGCCAGTCCCCATGGTGTTGAAGGATCGCCTTAACCGCTGGAGAACTGACTGAATTGGGGGCAGGGTCGGTTAGCAGGTGGCCCTGGACTGTTGGTTATGCTGCAGGCCAAGCCGGAAAGCATCTTGCACTGCATCGACTTCAGCTCCATCAGCCTCCTGTAATAACCTGCTATATGGCTCCTGTAAGAGTCTCTCACAGACGGGTGATGCAAAGGGTTCACGGCTCAATGCGTCAGCCACAACATTCCTGGGTCCTGGGATGTACTTCAGGTCGAACTCGTAGGCTGAGAGTTTGGCCACCCACCTTTGTTCATAAGCATCCAATTTAGGTTTGGTTAGCACATGACTCAAAGGACTGTTATCGGTCCATACCGTGAATCGGTGCCCCTTCAACCAGTGACTAAATTTATCAGTGATGCTCCACTTTAGGGCCATGAACTCGAGTCGGTGAGCAGGGTATCTCCACTGCGACTTGCTCAGGGTTTTACTTGCAAACGCGATAGGGCGGGCCTTATCCTCATCGACAGGAAGTTGTGACAGGACTGCTCCAAGGCCATCCAGGGATGCATCGACTGACAAAAGAAAAGGCCTGCTGAAGTCGGGATGAGTCATTACGGCGCACCCAAGAAGCTCACGCTTCAGCTTCTCGAATGCCTCCTCACAGGCCGGAGTCCCATCGTTCTGGGTCAGTTTCCTGAAAGTGCCAGCCCCTTTCTTAGTCTGTAGGTGTTTGCCCTTCCTTGCAGGTCCGGCCGTTAAAGCAAACAGCGGTTTGGCAATGGCCGAGCATCGGGGAATGAAGCTCTGGTAAAAGAAAACCATGCCCAGGAAGGACTTTAGTTTTTTAACTGAGGGCGTGCATCCGTCCTCCTCCATCAGGGACTCCTTGGGTATCCTGGAGATCACCTCCACCCTGGATGGGTCCACAGACACCCCCTCCCGATCGACAATGTGTCCCAGGAATTTAACTGACTCACGCAGGAGGTGGCACTTCTTTGGGCTTAGCTTAAGGTGGTTGTCCCTCAGCCGTTGGAACACAACACGCAGTCTCTCAAGGGCTTCCTCTTCGGTCGAAGCAAAGACCAGCAAGTCGTTCAAGTAGCATAGCAGGCTGGTGAAGTTGAGATCACCAAAGATACTCAGCATCATGCGCATGAACGACGCGGGGCTGTTGCAAAGCCCTTGTGGCATTCTATTATATTCGTAAAGCCCAACTGGTGTAGTGAAGGCTGTGTAGCGCTTGTCCTCTTCGCACATGGGGATGTTATAAAACCCTGAGGTCAAATCCATCGTGCTGAAGAGTGCATTGCCACCGAGAGCTGCAAGGCAATCCGCCTGGTGAGGGAGTGGATGCGCGTTCTTCAGTGTTCGAGCATTCAGCCATCTGAAGTCTGTGCAGATCCTCAAACTGCCATCTTTTTTCCAAACCATAACTAGAGGAGACACATACTCGCTGACGGACTTGCATATAATCTCTCTCTCCTCCATGTCAGACAGGACCTGGCGTAGCTTTTGGTAGTGGGCCGGAGGCACCCTGCGGTACGGCATGCGGAAGGGTCGGTTGTCCGTGAGACAGATACGGTGGACAAAGCCTTTGGCCTCCCCACAATCAAGCGAATGGTGTGAGAAAATGTCGTTAAACTGTTCTATTAAATCCACAAGCTTCCGCTTGGAATGAGAGCTGGCTTGACAGGAATCAATGTCAATGTCACTTAGACCCAATGTGGCAAGTCTGGCCTTGAGATCTGTTGAAATAGTTGGCTTGTGTGTAGTGCTAGAATCACCATCAACTTTCGTGCAGTGGCTTTGGCTTAGGCTAAAGTCCTCAACCGCAATGCATGGCGACACATCCGCAACCTTAGAATTGCGCTTGAGTGTGACTGGCTTGGTTAGTGGGTTTGTGATCTTCACAGAAACCCACCTGTCCCCGTACATGGTGGTAATGACACGTCCCACCAAAATATCCCTGGGTCTGGCTTTTGAAGAACAGGGCTCCACCAAAATGGTGCTGCCTGGGGACACTGGGTTGTTGCTGGGAAGTCTCCCCCACACGAGGTGTTCTTGCTGCAGTAGGAGAGTGACAGCACGGGGCAGCCTTACTGTGCCAATGACATCTGGCAGACCTCCACCCTTCCA
Organism: Ancistrus triradiatus; assembly: GCA_025084515.1. Classification (NCBI taxonomy): domain Eukaryota; kingdom Metazoa; phylum Chordata; class Actinopteri; order Siluriformes; family Loricariidae; genus Ancistrus; species Ancistrus triradiatus. Next base: position 6,292 of record JAJAGP010000511.1, read on the forward strand.
TCTGACCAAACAGGACATGACGTCAAGCATGTGTTCGTAATCGGGGAGAGAATACCTGCATCCACCCTGGAGATGTCTCCAATAGCCATCATTGCACTTCAGGACACTCATCAGCTTCTTCAGAACATTCGAACCAACAATAAGATCATCTCTTTGGCCAGGAACCACCAGGACTGGCACAATGCACCTCATACCAAAGATAGAGAGAGAAAGGTTATAAATGCATTTCGGGTGTGTCTGCTTACCGCCACATCCGACCAGCAGGATTCGCTCTGCCGACTCGGGCTCCTCAATCATGGCTCCAGCCTCCAACAGCAGGCTCTCTGCTGCCTCACTCAGAGTGCAAGCCATAGACCCTGAGTCGATCATACCCTTTATCTTAACACTGTCATTCACCTGGACCTGGGTGTAGAACAGTTCGCTGAATGCTGGGACCTCCACTGTCCCCTGAACCAAAACTTGGTATCCTTCTGGGACAGCAGAACATGCATTAACATAGAGAAGCTCCAGATCTGGCTCATCAATGAGGGTTTTCTGTTCGTCACCCACACTGCCCCTCTCCAAGTGTGAGTGTCTTAGTTTCCCGAGGACTGATTCTGGTTAGCGGTGTCCTGAGTCTGTTTCTGTGCTATCCTTTGTTTCCGTATAGTGCAATTCCTTTTCCAGTGTCCCGGCGAGAAGCATGCTAGGCAGAGATTGTCTCTCCTGCAGTGTGAAAGTGTTGAATGGGCAGGGTCACCACAAACTTTGCAGGATCTCGGAGAGCGATCAGCTACTGTGAGATGAACCGAGTCCGATGGTCTTGTGTCACAACGTGCGACTAAGCAATCCAGAAGGCTCATCAGAGAGCGCACACCCTCCAAATCCGTAACCTGTGATGGAACAACTGCTAGAAAGGTTGTCGATGAACCAGCTGCAAACTGGGGCTGAGATGTGCTGGGTGCTGGCTGCAACGTCAGTGTTGGCTGTGCAGTATGGACCCCTGGCAAGCATTGGTGCTGCTGGTAAGGGCTTGCCATCCCCGGAGCTTGGGTAACAGTAGTGTGCAGTTGTGGGGCCGCCTGCATGGAGACAGGATACTGTAAGGTGGGGCAGCACTGTGCATTGGAATTCACCTGGTCTGGTTGCACACGAGGGTGCTCCTGAACCTCTGTAGACTGCACATGACTGGGTACGAGTCTAGATGACATAGGAGACCCACGGCTGTTGGCTCTGCATTCCCACTGAAATGCGCTGATGCGTTCTTGAACTTCACTTGTTGTCCACTCCTCAGCAGCTTTAAAACTCAACCTGTTGGCCAGAACTGGATCTGGGCAGTATTTAATGAACATCATCGAAACCTCACGGTTCGACACTCCTACCTTGTCTATGTAAGCACTCATCAGCAGTGTCAATGGCTTTGTTGAGCCGTATCCAGTATTCCATTACACTTTCATTGGGGTGTAAAATCAGTCATAGGCATGGCTGAGTAGGCCAACTCGCCAAAGTGCTGTTTCAGTGTGTCAAATATTTTACTAGGTGTCTGGGAGTCATCTGGTAAAGACTGATAGAGTAGAGTAACTTTTACCACATCTCTAGCCTTTCCCAACAACCTAGCTAATACTTCAGATTTCTGTTGTTGTGCTGGAACTGCTTTCTTTGTTAGGTAAAGCTCCACCATCTCAACCCATTAATTAACTGAACATTTGTCACTCCCATCACCTCGAAAGACTGGTGGCTCCTTAATATCAGACTGCATAACAAATTTAACACCCGACAGGTTTAATTCAGAAGGTGTGCTGTTCTGTGCTGCCTGGACAGTGTCACTGTACGGTGAATGTGTACCAGCATTTCCCTGTAACTGAGCAACAATAGACTGGCCGATCTGATTAACTAATTAATAGGTCTGATATTAAGGTGCTTAACTCAGCATTGTCTGCAAGATGTTGGTTTGAGTCAGCTGGCGAGGGCTGAATACGAGTAGAACTGAACCTGGGTGTTCTCATCATGCCCACTTTAGGGGTCTGAGTGACATCCCTATACCACCCCCTCCCGAAGCCCGCATGTGTATCACCCACATCGTCAGAAACAGAATTATCAGCATCAGATTTTGCTATCCGGAACACAAACCTTCAGCACACAAAACCTCAAAACCCCCCAAGTCCACTAACCACACACCGATCGGTGAACTTAAGAACTTGTATAGAGCTGAACACCCCCGGCGATCGAGATGGCACCGATGCTCCTGGAATCCGACAGGTCACGGCACCAATGTAACCGGTCTGCCCTTTATTGCTCTGCGTTGTGTTCTGGGGTGCAAAGCATGAAGGAAGACAGAGACTGGGTCCGGGTTGACTGTTCTTTACTGTTTGAAATATCAGAAAGAAAAACTGCAGTGAGTACTTCATACAGTCAGGGTCCGAAACACCTCCCTCTCGCATAACCCAAAGCAGCATTCCACCCGCTTAAGGTGAATGGACATAGGTTGAACTACGACATACATCAATAAACAAATTGACACAGTCACCCTTATTACAATAATACAGTGATAACAAACTAAGACAAAACTGAACAACATAGATCACACATAACAAACCCGTACCTGTTTGAAATATCAGAAAGGAAAACTGCAGTGAGTACTTCATACAGTCAGGGTCCGAAACACCTCCCTTTAGGAGAAAATAAGGTACCAAATAGAGAAAAATTAGAACAAAGCGCCTATAAGAAAAACGGCACGAAGTCAAGCTATCTGTAACGATGCTGTAAATACCCGACTCGTGTTAGCTTGCTGTATATTCAAATAAAACATGACTTTCGGCTCACACACACCGGATGGCACTTCATGGTCAAAAAAGAAAACATTCTCATTCAAATACAGGTTCAAACAGATCACTTATGAGATGTGAAGTGAACAGGGAAAATGTTCTATATCGGGACTCAAAGTATTGCACGTCTTACCTCTCGCATAGCCCAAAGCAGCATTCAACCCGCCAAGTGTGAGTCGGGCTACGTGAGTATCACCTGAGCTGCATTCAAGTGCGCACAGACATACCCGCTACTCAGATCAAACAGGTACTAGCATAACAATAACTAATTTGTGTGACATAAATAACTGATTTGGTGGAATTCAACGCACAGCTCAAAGCAATATTACTAACCTGTTACACTTGCATAAATCCTAACCAATCTCTAGGTCACCATAATCCCACCATAAATAACCATAACCCCACTGAATACATTTGTCATGAACTGAAATCCTGAGTCAGGCCCAACATCTTTTTTTTGTACAATATCAGATGGGTAAAATCTCACAGTGCGTGCAGCACATTGATTCAGTCAGTCCCTCCTAATCGTGTATACTGTATAGAAAAATATAATTAAACAACATAGACAACACTGCACTAATTACAGCATTGTTTTATTAGAGGTTAGTGGGTGTTACAAATTGTGCTGCTATTAGACTATTAGAGTGTAATAGTCAGTAAGGTTCAGGTTGCTGAGTTTCATTACCAGTTACATTATTGGACTCCTCTGCATGTCTGCCTCATGGCTGCTCAGAGATTTATAGTGCAGTGTTTGTGGGCCACTGGATTTGATGTGGTAAATGGTTAATATAAGGGGACATCGTCCTAATTCAGCTCTGCAGGCAGTGTCTGGTATTTTCCTCTGGACGTGGAGAATATTTCTGCATAACTCTGTGTGAAAGGTTTCAGCTGGGTAATTGTCCCAGTCTGAGAAATCAGTATGTGTGAGTGCTCCCCACACTTCACTGCAATATAGGGCCATGGGATAAATTACGGATTCAAATAATGTAATCCAGATTTAGAAGGGTAAATTGAATGGAATTGATCTTTTAATAGAAAAAAACGAGTTCTTTTACAGCTCTTTCTGTCTTTCACTCTCTATCGTCAGGGCACATCTTGTGCTGAAACAGCGCCCACTGCTGGCCTTGCTTACATCTGCATCCTGTGTTCACTGGGGATAGGTGCCAGCTTAAACCTGGATCATGTGTTTAACACGTGGACAAAATATGCGACCCATGAACCACTACAGACTTGTGGGAGGCATTTGGGAGAATTTCATTTGAAAACTGCAAAGATCCATGTCTCTTAGCAATGCCTCCGGCCTGGTTGGGTTCTGCACAGGTGGCATGTCTGAGGGAGGGAAGGTTAGACTGGGTTTTTGTGCCATTGCTGCTGCAACAGCAGCCCCTGCTGGCCATTGAAGGCACTGGCAAAATGACATTGGTAAAAAGGCACTGGTGAATTCAGTCATTCATTCATTATCTTATCCGGAATAACCCTAGAGGGGGCGCCAATTCATTGTAGGGGGCACTGGTGAATGACACACCAAATGTCATAATTCTTCTCACCATAAAAGTCCTCCACAACTACCATTAAGTCACTTATATATATATCCGTAATGTAATGATAAAAATTAAACGTTCATATATTTTAGATTCATTGCACACCAACTGAAATATTTCAAGTCTTTTATTGTTTTAATACTGATGATTTTGGCATACACCTCATGAAAACCCAAAATTCCTATCTCACAAAATTAGCATATTTCATCCGACCAATAAAAGAAAAGTGTTTTTAATACAATAAAAGTCAACCTTCAGATTATTATGTTCATTTATGCACTCAATACTTGGTCGGGAATCCTTTTGCAAAAATGACTGCTTAAAGGCGGCGTAGCATGGAGGCAATCAGCCTGTGGCACTGCTGAGGTGTTATGGAGGCATAGGATGCTTCGATAGCGGCCTTAAGTTCATCCAGAGTGTTGGGTCTTGCGTCTCTCAACTTTCTCTTCACAATATCCCACAGATTCTCTATCGGGTTCAGGTCAGGAGAGTTGGCAGGCCAATTGAGCACAGTAATACCATGGTCAGTAAACCATTTACCAGTGGTTTTGGCACTGTGAGCAGGTGCCAGGTCGTGCTGAAAAAAATGAACTCTTCATCTCCATAAAGCTCTTCAGCAGATGGAAGCATGAAGTGCTCCAAAATTTCCTGATAGCTAGATGCATTGACCCTGCCCTTGATAAAAACACATGGACCAACACCAACAGCTGACATGGCACCCCAGACCATCACTGACTGTGGGTACTTGACACTGGACTTCAGACATTTTGGCATTTCCTTCTCCCCGTCTTCCTCCAGACTCTGGCACCTTGATTGAATGACATGCAAAATTTGCTTTCATCCGAAAAAAGTACTTTGGACCACTGAGCAACAGTCCAGTGCTGCTTCTCTGTAGCCCAGGTCAGGCGCTTCTGCCGCTGTTTCTGGTTCAAAAGTGGCTTGACCTGGGGAATGCGGCACCTGTAGCCCATTTCCTGCACACGCCTGTGCACGGTGGCTCTGGAATTGGCCCTTCTCCACAGTCCTCCTCAAGGTCCGGTCACCTCTTCTCGTTGTGCAGCGTTTTCTGCCACATTTTTTCCTTCCTACAGACTTCCCACTGAGGTGCCTTGATACAGCACTCTGGGAACAGCCTATTTGTTCAGAAATTTCTTTCTGTGTCTTACCCTCTTGCTTGAGGGTGTCAATGATGGCCTTCTGGACAGCAGTCAGGTCGGCAGTCTTACCCATGATTGCGGTTTTGAGTAATGAACCAGGCTGGGAGTTTTCAAAAGCCTCAGGAATCTTTTTGCAGGTGTTTAAGTTAATTTTCGTTGATTCAGATGATTAGGTTAATAGCTCGTTTAGAGAACCTTTTCATGATATGCTAATTTTGTGAGATAGGAATTTTGGGTTTTCATGAGCTGTATGCCAAAATCATCAGTATTAAAACAATAAAAGACTTGAAATATTTCAGTTGGTGTGCAATGAATCTGAAATATATGAAAGTTTAATTTTTATCATTACATTACAGAAAAGAATTAACTTTATCACAATATGCTAATTTTTTGAGAAGGACCAGTATATATATATATATATTTATTTATTTATTTATTTTTATATTAATGTTACAAGATCAACAAGAAGTTGTCACAATTTAAATATTTGGTAAAGGTTATGGAGAGTACAAACATTTTAAAACAGTATAACAATACGTTAAGTCACTTAGCAGACACCCCTATTTCCACAGCGACTTACAACTGATACAGCAAGATACAATCCAAGCAATTACATAATCCGAAACCAGGAACATGAATTGAAACTAGAAAACATTTTCAGAAAAGGCTGCTGGATTGGGTGTGGAATAAGCAGGTTCTGCAGGTATCTACAGTAACCAATTTGATGCATTCATGCTGTGGCCAACAACGGCAGCAACATACAGAGTAAGATCCTCCAGAGTCAGTGGTTTCATGACAATGAATTTGGCACCAACAGCATGTATCCATGGACCCAACCTGCGTTTGATCAACGGTCCAGGCTGGGGAAAGTGGAGTAATGATATGGGGAATGTTTTCTTGGCATGCTTTAGCCCCATTAATATCAATGAATCTTCGCTTGTATGCCATAGCCTATTAGAATATTGTTGCTGACAATGTGCATCCCTTAATGGTCTCTATTTGTTCGTCTTCTAATGGCTATTTCCAGCATGTTAATGCACCATGTTACAAAGCAAAAGTCGTCTGGACTATGGGCCGGGACGTTCAGGGTTCAAGACCAAGCACTATTAAACTGTTATTAGCCAGTTTTCCATCCAAATTCAGCAAAACAAACTGAATTAAGTCATGTTTTCTTCCACTACAGTTATGTGAAGCAACTTTAGGTGACCATGATTCTGGAGGTCATACAGACAAACAAAAATGGAAGAATTTAATTCAGTGTTTGTTTTTAGCGGATTCATCTTTACAGCCATTTACAATCTTTTTAAGGCTGAGTTCTTTACAGTTCGGAGATGCCACGCAAGAGGAGCAGCTAATGAGGGCTTAAGTGTGTTAGTTTGGCCGGCAGTGCACATGATTCATTCATAAATTTTCTTATCTGTTAATCAGGTACATTATAATTTTAACAGTAAAACTCACATTCAGTCGGGGTCGACTATTAAATCATATCTAAATGTAACAATACTGATTTTGTTTTCGTTTCGGATTAGGTGTAACGAAATCACGTGACTTATGGCGCAATATGTCATCGTTTATTTGAAAAAAAAACCTTTTCCATCACTTTTTTTCACAGTTTGGCTTTAGTAATATTCTAACTTTTTCACCTCGTCCTAACTTAAAGCTATTTTTGTAACATTTGGCTGGGTTTTTTTTTTTTCCCAAATTTTGTACTTTCGCAATTCAGATTTTTCTTGATGGATGGAAAATCCACTACAGTAGACCCATGAGCAAGACCCTTACACCACATTTGCATGGACTGTAGCTCGTAAGACTATCAGTTAGGGTCAATGTGGATAAGAGCATCTGATAAATGATTAAATGTAGAATTAAAATATTAACAAAGCTATAATCTACTTGACTAACTAATAGTAAGGACCATAGTTTGCAAGCAGACACAAAAAAAAACATTTATTAAAGGAATAACTCACTTTTACGTCTAAATACAGCCCAGATATTTAAAAAGAAGAACAAAGAAGCGAGTGTGTGGAATAAACATTGGTGATCAGTGATCGGTTGCATGTGCAGCTCATTTAGACTTTAGACACCCAAGTGGCAAATCATCCAAACTGCTCTCTCAACTCAAATAACCAGCAGCCGCAATGAGAGCTGCAGAGCTGTATGGAGTGCAGGACGGTTGTTATCAGCTGTGTAGAGCAAGCTTTGAGGTTCTTAGCTGTGAAGCAAAACGTGAAGCGAACCGAGGCCGGTTTGTTTTCACCATTCACCAACCAAGGCAAAACAAACAAATAAACCATAGTCAGACCACCTCAGAAGATGGTCTGAGTTTGGTTTGTTTGTGGGTGCGTTTAGAGGGCTCATTTGGTGTGTTCACATGCTGATCCAACCATGACTCAGCTATCTGAGACTGCTTGTAATACTGAACCGGCCATAGACACTCATCATAAATATTGGAAAATTCTGTTATGTCTTTAAATGACATTACTATTGCAGGTAAAGCATGGGATCGTGGCATAAAAGCAGAATTTCATAAAGGATTTTAAAATAAATGTGCGTGCTGTCATTCAAACGAAGCGGTAGCTACACCCAGTGAAACTAACGTTTGAGATTGCCCGTTGGTTACACAAGTAGAAACAGGTATAGTCACTGTTAGTTGGCATGAAAAGCTGCACCCCTCCGTTGTTTGTGGATCAAGATTTTCAGCTATCTGTTTTTATGTGTTGGTTTTGGATCTGCTAATTCAGAATGCACAAATATGTTGTTCTAGTATCGCCCACATGCATTGCCTTTGTGGAGTTCAGGTCTTCACCAGGTCTCCTCACCTTGACACACTATACAGGTGCATGGAGTAGCTTGTCGATACATCCATTGTTTTTATAGGCATTTCCTAAATGAACATTTCTCAACACTTTATGCCTTTCTATTTAACTTCTGAAAATCACTGGACACTCCCATATTCTCAACCCTACTGCCAAGAATGACTTTCCTGAGCATAGATACAGTGGTGCTTGAAAGTTTGTGAAACCTTTAGAATTTTCTATGTTTCTGCATAAATATGACCTAAAACATCATCAGATTTTCACACAAGTCCTATAAGTAGATAAAGAGAACCCTGTTTAAAAAAATGAGACAATAATATGATACTTTGTCGTTTATTTATTGAGGAAAATGATCCAATATTACATATTAGTGAGTGGCAAAAGTATGTGAACCATTGCTTTCAGTATCTGGTGTGACCCCCCTGTGCAGCAATAACTGCAACTAAATGTTTCCTGTAACTGTTGATCAGTCCTGCACACCGGCTTGGAGGAATTTTAGCCCATTCCTCCATACAGAACAGCTTCAACGCTCCAGGTCCTTCCACAACATTGCGATTTAAATTAAGGTCAGGACTTTGACTTTGTCATTCCAAAACATGAACTTTATTCTTCTTTAACCATTCGTTGGTAGAACGACTTGTGTGCTTAGGGTCGTTGTCTTCCTGCATGACCCACCTTCTCTTGAGATTCAGTTCATGGACAGATGTCCTGACATTTTCCTTTAGAATTCTCTGACATAATTCAGAATTCATTGTTCCATCAATTATGGCAAGCCGTCTTGCCCAGATGCAGCAAAACAGTCTTTTCTCCAAATGCTTTTCTTTTAAACCAAAAAGTTCTATTTTCGTCTCATCCATCGACAAAACATTCTTCCAATACCCTTCTGGCTTGTCCCCGTGATCTTTAGCAAACTGCAGACAAGCAATGTTCTTTTTGGAGAGCAGTGGATTTCTCCTTGCAACCCTGTCCATGGTAATCCCCATGTCTGCATGGGTTTTCTGCAGATGCTCCGGTTTCCTCCCACATTCCAAAGACATGTCTTAGGTTAATTGGTGTTTCTACTTTGTGGAGCAAAATAAAACATATTGCTATCATCTCCCAAAAGCTTCATCTTATATGAAAGGTTGCATGAACAATAACAGGCCACAAGAACTACAGCTAAAATGCATCTGTTAGAGGATTTCAGGCAAGACAGAAGGAAGTTCCATTAATTTTTGGAGCAGTTTTGGGGGTTGTGAATGAAGCTGTTCCCAGATTAGTCAGTTTTACTAAGACAAGTAAACAAAGGAATTACCTAACCGGGATCAAAAATGGTTTATCAGAAACCAGGAACATGAGCAGATGGAAATTATAAACAAGGAAGAGACATCTTGGTTACAGAATCCTGTGATTAATTGAATCCTTTGTCTTCTGCCTGCGCCCAACCACTGATGTGACTGCTGACGAAGGACTAGGGGAGTAACAGACAAGCAACTGTATCTTGTATACTTTACATCTACAAGGTCAACCAACAAGGTAGAACTGTTTAATAGAGTGGACAGTTAGTGGGCAAAGGGTTAAAAAAAACACCAGCAACACTGCTGTGTCTGATCCACTTGTACCACCACAACACACACTAACTCACCACCACCAAGTCACTGCAGTGCTGAGAATGGTCCAACAACCATCTAATATCGGCTCTGTTGTGGTCCTGACAGGGTCCTGACAGGGTTACAGAGAGGTAAAAAGTATGCAGAGAAACAGAGGGGGTACAGTCTGTCATTGTAGAAATGATAAAATAACCCTGAGTGTAGAAACAAGGGGGTGGTTTTAATATTGTGGTTGATTGTGTATATACTCCATCATTTATTTATTTATTCCGCATTATTATCATACCTAACTGAAAAAAGAAAACATATTTGCAAACATAACCCCTACTTGGGTAGGTGGAATTTTACTTATCTTCATCAAGAAGGACTTAAAGGGCAGTCACAGTCTGTCCTCTGACCTCTATCATAGTACTGGGTTTAAAATACTTTGTGGATAATCTATTAGACTGCCAAAATCTCCAAAAAAACAGTTACATGTAGCTTCCAATACTGTTTGGCAGTCTTTTCAGCCAATTCTAATTAAAAACACACAAGGACTCTACATGTTTAAAGCATCCCTATGATTTGTTTACTCATCTGTATTACTCTATACAGATATCAAATAGGAAAATGGCTTCTTATATAATTATCATAAGGGTGTAAATGCCATTATTTCAAACTGAATTTAAAGCACAAAAGCATGTTTAGAGGAAGTACAGAGGCACTGTAGATTCAGCCCTGTTGTACTTTTGCTTATGCTGAGGTGCCGGATCTCAGTTCAGAATTTAGGACATTTAGTGTTTCACTATGTGACTACATTTGGATGAGAAAACCTTAAAGATATATAATATATTTATTGCTATCAATCATATCCATATCTTCCAGAAGCTTCATCTCATATGAAAGGTTGCATGAACAAGTAGGCAGCAATAACAGGCTACAAGAACTACAGTTAAAATGAATTTGGTAGAGGATTTCAGGCAAGAATGAAGGAACTTTGATTCATTTCCGGGAGGGGGGCGAATAAAGCTGTTTCCAGATTAGTCAGTTTTACTAAGACGAGCGAACAATGGAATTACCTAACCAGGATAAAAAACAGTTTATCAGAAACCAGAAACATGAGCTGAAGGAAATTTATAAGAATTTATAAACAAGGAAGAGAAGTTTTTGGAAAGGCTACTGGAAATTTACAGTCTGCTCTGGTTTGTTCAGAATTGCACAAGATTGTTTTTTCCGCAGAGTGTCCACCAATAAACTTATGGACTTATGTTTAAACTTATGCTTAATATTATTTGATTTTAACAATACTTGTGATTTGTAATTTTTTTATCTATTTCATTTTGTACATCCTGTTATAATTCTTGCATGCTATTGAATTTCAATCATCTTTGTTTTGTTATTTGTAAAGTCCTTTGAAGGTCCAAAACTAAAGTATCTTTGTTCGGGATTCAAACACACTCCCAATCTTTAAATCTAGATTGAAAACATACAGTCTCTTTTCACTGGGATGTGTGGCTCTAGTCCTGGGAGCTGGAGTCTGGACTCATCTCTGGCCTGCCTGCTCTGTCACGCCTTTTGGAGCAGTAACCAGCTTGTTATCGGGTCAAGTGTGTGTATTGGGTTGCCGAACTGGGCTGGGCTCCTTCTGGTTCTCCACTTTTTAGCTATGCTGTTATAGTTCGTGCTGCTGGATTCTCATGCCACATTGGCACAACTGTGTCTATAGGCTCAGTGTTCACACTTCATATTGTCTCTCTATTTACCCGATTTATTCTTACATATTTGGTATGTATGTATTTCATTTAATTCAAACACATACCATTTAGGCTGCCCAAGGAAACTGGATCTGATTTTGAGTCTTGGTCCTACCAAGATTTCTTCCTCATCTTCCTTCTTCCTCAGTTAGGAAGTTTTTCCTTGCCACTGTCACCCTAGCTTTGCCCAGTTGGGACTGTGGTTCTAGATATTTGTAAAACTGCTTTGAAACAATGCTCTACTTTAAAAAAGAGCTATATAAATAAATCATGCTATGTGCTTCTTCAGGTTGCATTGGGAATTCTTGAAAGATAGAGTGCATATGAACTCCAGGCAGGCCAAAGGGTGATTTGAAACTGAAAGAAGCCTTCTTGTGTCCCACAATTTTTTTTTTTAAGTCCTTCAGATAAGGCATTGAGTGGGACGACGATGATGATGAGGAGTCAGTCATTTTTTTACAGTAGAACTGGTCTGCCGAGAAATTAAATTGTTTTCTTATGGAAGAGCAGTTGATCAGTGATGTCAGACATGAAGATGGATCGCATTTCAAACTGATCATGGCACTGAGAAGCAGGGAGCCAATACCTCGACACAAACTTCAACCAGTGAATCAAGAACTCCTGACCAGTGGAACAGAGCAGGTTTGCTTTAAAGTGAGGGAATGCCTTGCCAGAGCAGGTAGAGAACTGGTTCCCAATGCTTAGCCTCCCAGGTTTGTAGCCCACCTGTGCCACGGTGAAATTTGTCTGTTGGTCAGATTGCATTTGTTTCTGATGACTGCCAAGCGGTCCCTTGCTGGAAAGGCCACAGTTCCCCACTCCACTCCAGTCTGCATGTTTGGGTCCATCTTGGAGAATTTCTCCGTCATTCAGAATTTCTCCAGATCTAGGGCGCTGGGTCTGTGGTAGCATAAGCAAACCTGGGGTGCCCTCATGAGGCCTAATTAATGGGAAGAACAGGACATGTACATGGTTTTAAATGCATATTAGATTAATGTACAATGGCACTTGAAAGTTTGTGAACCCTTTATAATTGTCTATATGTCTGCATAATTATGACCTAAAACAACATCAGATTTTCACACAAGTCCTAAAAGTAGATAAGGAGAACCCAGTTAAACAAATGAGACAAAAATATTACACTTGGTCATTTGTTTATTGAGGAAAATGATCCAATATTACATATTAGTGAGTGGTAAAAGTATGTGACCCTTTGCTTTCAGTATCTGGTGTGACCCCCCTGTGCAGCAATAACTGCAGCTAAACATTTTCTGTAGCTGTTGATCAGTCCTGCACACTGGCTTGGAGGAATTTTAGCCCATTCCTCCATCCAGAACAGCTTCAGCTCTGGGATGTTGTTGGGTTTCCTCACATTAACTGCTCACTTCAGGTCCATCCACAACATTTCAATTGGAATAAGGTCAGTACTTTGACTTGGTCATTCTACTTTGTCAACAAGTCCTTCAAAAGTCCTTCAAAAGTATTTAGACTTTTTCTCCACTCAGGCTAAGAAGTCTTAAAATAATAGAAATATTCCAGTAAAGTCCACCAGTGCTTCCTTGTAATTGCAACTTCCTTCAACTAACATTCCTGGTTTGTTATTCCACCTGTGGCTGCTGTTATGTTTTTGTATTGTTCACCTGTCTCGTTAAAACTTCCTCATGTGAAAATAGCTTTAAGTACAAAAATCAGTAAACCAAAAAATGAGGAAAGAGACTAATGCTCTCTCAAATGCCTATTAATCACCGATGTGCGCAAGCACGATATAGCCAAAAGTTTGTGGACACTCAGAAACTATGTCCAGAATTCAATGTCAGAACCATGATCTGTTCCAAAAATGTGTCATGACACCAAAAAGACCGAAACAAGCATGAATCGTGATATTGAGCATATCTTCAGTGAAGGAGATGAGGTTGGACATTGAACTGGCTAGGAGTTTACTCTTCACCTGGGCCAGTAATGCAAACTGATAAACTGTTTAAATCAATAAAACACAATTTTATCTGCACTGACAATAGATTGCGTGTGTGTAGCTAATTTTGACATAAGTATGAAAAGCAGATATTGGCTTTGGCTAAGCTATCAAAAGACATGTGTTGAGACATTCTGCACTATTCTCAGAGCAAATCAGTCCTTTTTTATGTGACTTGTCAGTATATTGCATGTTTATAGATAATTCTGTCTTTACTGGTAGAATCAGAGTTGAGAGTTTTGGTGGAAGCAGCCACAGATGTCGTATCTTTTTGATGGTGTTCTAATGGTTTGTGATATTTTATTTCTCTCCTGTTCCTAAAGTTTCTTCAAAGGTAAAAGCCCAATACATACAGTCTCCGGATTAGGCACCATTCATCAAAATGATCTCAAATAAATATATAAATGTCACATGAGATGAATAATACATTGGTACCTCGTCCTTAATTTAATTAATTCCAGAGGGCTGAAAACTGCAAGCACCGAGCAATTTTTTCCCTGAAGAAACAATTTAAAGTGAATTAGTTTAACCAGCTGTTAACTTGTTAAACTAACCCCTTCTGCACTGTTTGTTTACATATCATAGCATCTGCGGGCTGAAAAAACTAACTCGTGGCAAGAAAATTGCTCATAATGCAAATCTTTATGAATAGCCAAAATTACAGACAAAAGACCCACCTTAACAACAACTATCCACCTGTTATTATGACTTGTAAACCAACAGACACAGGCCAAACCCACCCTCAGACATAGTCCACATGCTCATGGTAGGTACAGCAATGAATACACTAAATACATAAAACACATACACAAACACGCACTATAAGCTTTTTAGAATAAAAAGGATATATATACTCAAAATAAAGAGACCATCGAGCCATCTATTTGCATGCTGGCACCGGGAACGCCCACAGGGGAGATGTTCTGTAACTATCTCTGAGATATTCCTACAAGATTATTTGTGTTCATGTAAAACTTTAATTGCACACTGATGGGCTGTGTTGCTGATAAAGTAGCCTGTTCAATTTCTGTTTAGACTACGGTAAGCCAAATGCTTATGCAAGGTAAGGTATGAGTGATGATTTTAGCCCAGACATGTCTGACATGCCTCAGAGAAATGAATAAATGGTTAAAAGATTACTTTCATCACAATAAGCTTGAATGAGGTATAACCAGAAGCGGTTAGTGCAAACAGTTCTGCACTAAGCAACAGGGAGCAGCTGTAGGTAAAGCCATCAAAATACAAAAGTACCTCTGTTTACCTTAACACCTCATCACAGACACATGACACACTGCATCATGAGAAATTTTAAAGCTTCTGAATCTAGTTTGTCAGAATATAGTGTAGGGACGTTTTCAGCTTCTACTAGGATCATTTTGTTTCAAATACAGAGGTGAGACAAAGAATTATGACCACCAGGTCCACAAAATTAGCAATACCTGTCAAACTGGTATCCACATGAATACCGGGACCCGTCTTTTACAGTTGGTCCCAGCCATCTAATAATCAGTATCATATCATTTGTGAAAACTGAATTGCAAAGACTGAAAGTGCATTGTATTATTTATTGATAATTTGTCATATACAGTGGTGCTTGAAGGTTTGTGAAACCTTTAGAATTTTCTATATTTCTGCCTAATTATGACCTAAAACATCATCAGATTTTTACACCTAAAAGTCCTAAAAGTAGATAAAGAGAACTCAGTTAAAAATGAGACAAAATATTATACTTGTTCATTTATTTATTGAGAAAAAATGATCCAATATTACATATTAGTGAATGGCAAAAGTATGTGAACTTTTGGTTTCAGTATCTGGTGTGACCCCCTGTGCAGCAATACCTGCAGCTAAACGTTTCCTGTAACTGTTGATCAGTCCTGCACACCGGCTTGGAGGAATTTTAGCCCATTCCTCCGTACAGAACAGCTTCAGCTCTGGGATGTTGGTGGGTTTCCTCACATTAGCTACTCACTTCAGGTCCTTCCACAACATTTCAATTGGATTAAGTTCAGGACATTGACTTGGCCATTCCAAAACATTATATAACTTTATTCTTCTTTAACCATTCTTTGGTAGAACGACTTGTGTTCTTAGGGTCGGTGTCTTGCTGCATGACCCACCTTCTCTTGAGATTCAATTCATGGACAGATGTCCTGACATTTTCCTTTTGAATTCTCTGATATAATTCAGAATTCATTGTTCCATCAATGATGGCAAGCCGTCCTGGCCCACATGCAGCAAAACAGGCCCAAACCTTGGTACTACCACCACCATGTTTCACAGATGGGATAAGTTTCTCATGCTGGAATGCAGTGTTTTCCTTTCTTCAAACATAACACTTCTCTTTTAAACCAAAAAATTCTATTTTGGTCTCATTCATCCACAAAACATTCTTCAAATAGCCTTCTGGCTCGTCAACGTGATCTTTAGCAAACTGCAGATGAGCAGCAATGTTCTTTTTGGAGAGCAGTGGCTTTCTCCTTGCAACCCTGCCATGCACACCATTGTTTTTCATTGTTCTTCTGATGATGGACTGATGAACATTAACATTAGCCAATATGAGAGAGGCCTTCAGTTGCTTATAAGGTACCCTGGGGTGCTTTGTGACCTTCCCAACTATTACACGCTTTGCTCTTGGAGTGATCTTTGTTGGTCGACCACTGCTGGGGAGAGTAACAATGGTCTTGAATTTCCTCCATTTGTACACAATCTGTCTGACTGTGGATTGGTGGACTCCAAACTCTTTAGAGATGGTTTTGTAACCTTTTCCAGCCTGATCAACAACTCTTTTTCTGAGGTCCTCAGAAATCTCCTTTGTTCGTGCCATGATACACTTCCACAAACGTGTTGTGAAGAGCAGACTTTGATAGATCCCTGTTCTTTAAATAAAACAGGGTGCCCACTCACACCTGATTGTCATCCCATTGATTGAAAACACCTGACTCTAATTTCATTTTCAAATTAACTGCTAATCCTAGAGGTTCACATACTTTTATCACTCACTAATATGTAATATAGGATCATTTTCCTCAATAAATAAATGACAAAATATAATATTTTTGTCTCATTTGTTTAACTTGGTTCTCTTTATCTACTTTTAGGACTTGTATGAAAATCTGATGATTTTTTTAGGTCATATTTATGCGAAAATATAGATAATTCTATAGGGTTCGCAAACTTTCAAGCTCCAGTGTAATTAGTCTGATCAAGCTTGGACTGTTAAAGAGTCAACTTAACTGGCTGATGAAGCTGCCAAATTCTGCTATTGCTCAAGTGTAAAGGTCACACTAAATTCTTGCCACCGTAGCTTATAAAAGCTGTTTTTGCCCTCGATTCTTTTCAGGTTTTTAATACTGCATGCTAATTAAAAAACTTTTCTGGTTGCACTGTAATAAATAGACTGAGAAATAATTATATATGGTCAGTATACCTATATGGTGGTCTAAGACTTTTGCACAGTAGCATACATCTCAAATCATCTATGCAATAAAGTACTAAACTGTTTGAACTACACAACTAACACCTGTTCATTTGCCCTAGCAAATGAAAAGCTGCTCTGTGCAATGCTGCTCTGCTTTGTGCAATAATAGCGCCACCACATGCTCTTGCAGGAGCATGCATAAAGTACACACGCCTGGGCTGTACATCACCCTGGACTTGGTCAGACGTCTGGAATGCAGACAGGCCCATAACTTAATTTAAGCTCGCCCACATGCCTCTTAGTTGCTGCTGACAAAAGAAAAGCTGTTTTTAAAGACATCCACCTATAGTCTCAAACAGAGGCATATAATTGTAGTTCTTAGCTGGACCCTGACGGTCTGTTCCCTCATGCACCTTGGTTGAAGTGATGTGCATTAATAAGTCTGCCATCTATTGTTTATGTGCCTGCTAAACATGCCTGAGCTTGCTGACTGCTCCTGCTTAAAGGTTTGACAGCAAGTCAGCAGGTGCAGAGACCTCAATTTATCCGATTGTCTCTGTTTGTTTATTTATTTGGTTCTTAACGGCACATCAGCATCAATGGCTATATGTGACGGGAGCAAGATTATAACGATACTAGTCATACCGGTTTAGAGTGATCAATTAACCTAACCCATGCCTTTGGAATGTGGAAGGAAACTCGAGTAGCCTGAGAAAACCCAAGTGGGCAAAGGGAGGACATCTCCAGACAGACAGAGTCTGTGGTAAGGGATCTCTTAATGTTTCTAAAACAAAAGGAAAGATTGATGCTTTCAGGAGAAATCACAGTGATCACTCTGACCATTAATGGTTCAGCGCTGGCAAAAGTTAAAAGCTCCAAGGTACACATCACCAAGGACTTTGCCAGGACCCTCACCACAGCTATCTAGTCAGGTACGCCAGCAGCATGAAGAGAGGGAAACTTCCATCCTCACCACTTTCTACAAAACCCAATATCTTTTGCAGTTTTACAGAAATCTGCTGCAATTTATAGGTGCTGATGAAGGCTCCAGCGACAGTGAAAAAGGCTGAGTAGAGCAAGAATATGTCTTCTTCCTCAGTCAGTGGCAAGAGAAGTGGAGCTGTTTCGATTACCATCCCACTTCAATTAGGCTATGTAATAAAACAGAGGTGTTGGAAATGACGGCCAACTCTAATGATCAGTGCATTGCCAAAAGTGAGAGAAAGAGAAGAAAGAACATATAAAGTGAATTCATTTGATGGTATAGGCCAAGTATATTGTTTTTGTGGTCTTGTAACTTTAACAGGCTGGCACTAGACAGCAAGTCAGTTGGCCGGCTAGCTAGCCAGCAAGCATGCAATCCACAAAATGAGAGCCTTTATCTAATGCCTAATAACATCAATGTAGAAAGAAACTGGCAATACTAAGGCTGTAGTTTTCGTAATCATCAGTCATAAATCAGTCCCTTTTATCAAAATATAGGATGCATTTGAAATAATTTATGCATAGTAAGGTATCTTGGAGCCATGACGGACTAAAGGTGATTTGTAAGGGAAGTATGATTGGGTTAGCAAGCCAGTAAACGTTTGTTTTTCATGAGGGACTTGAGTGGAGCAGTAACAAATCGCCAACCCACCACGGCAGTAACTCGGGTTGTCCCGGGGAAGTCTTCTGACTGGCATCAGAGAGACATATAAGTGACCGCATCCAAGGGGGGAAGGTCAGATAAGGGAGCATCCTGCAGTGCTACAATAGCAACCACTTCAAGCCCTAAGGGAGGGAAGTCCAGAAGGGGGTATGTCCCCCCACATGCACACACACACACACACACACACATACCTTCCCCTCCATGCTGCACCAACAACCCTTTCAAGTCTCAAGTGAGTAGATGCTAGACAGGCGAGCACCCCCGAGTGCTGCAACAGTGTCCCCTTCAGAACAGATGGAGTGTCACCCTATCCAGGGCACACATTCACCTGGCCCCATGAATACCAGGATAAAGGGGGATATATACTATGGAATATATGCCACATTTGTCCCTTTGAAAAAAACAAAATTCTAAAGTAACCCAATGGATTATGTATTGCCGCATTTGAATTTATTGCTAGTCTAATTGTGTTTTGTTGTATATTTATTGCTTGATCAAGCATGGTGTTATGGAAAGTTTTAAAAGCCTTAAATTAATTGTTTTAGTTTATTTTATTTTTAAAGGATTTCATACTTTCAATGCAGCACAATGGCACAGCTAGTTAACTCATAGCTTCAGAAATCTGTTTGGAGTTTGAGTGTTCTTCCTTGTCTGCATGGAATTTCTCTGGGTATTTGAGATTGCCCCCACATTCCAAAGAAATGAGTTAGGTACACTGGTCTCTGTAAAGTTTTCATGTGTGTGTGTGTGTGTGTGTGTGTGTGTGTGTGCCCTGCGATGGATTGGCACCCTGTCTAGTGGTGGTCCCACCTTGCACCATGGATGAATTATTCATATTTTCACTTACACACAATTCTGGCTATATCTATAAAAACAACCTATATTATGATGACTGGTCTACTGCGTTTTTTGAGTTCAATCATCATCGAGCATGTAGCTATATTCTGAGAAATCAACAGTTGTGTTTTTCTAATGGTACTGGGTGCAGCATTACTTTTAAATGGCTTCCAAACTAATTAAAGAGAGAAAGAGCTGTTGCTAGTATGTGCTGATTCATGTCTGTACCAATAGTCAAAGACCGTTTGAACCTTGTGCTGAATTATAATAGCTGTGCACAAGTCCAGCACTAGAGGGCTGCAATCCAGCACACTTTGGTCTCTTCCTTTTTCAAAGACATCTAATACCTGATAATTAACTGGTGACTTCAATCAGAGTCTTTAAGAAAGGAAATCGCCAAACCCTAAGGTTCTCTGTAGTTCTTTCCAGCCTAGACAGTTGTGGCTCAGTGGTTAAGGCTCTGAGCTACTAATCAGAAGGTTGACGTTCAATGGATGTGGACCTGGTGTAAGAAGAGCTATAAACCACTAATTCCACCCCATTTCCTAATTTCAGCTATTTACCTTTTTAATGTGGATTTTGTTACAAAAATGGAACTGTCATCATCCACTGACCACTGATTCTGTACCAATGATACAGTTACAACATCCAGTTTATCTATTCAGGACCTAAGGGTGAGAATGGGGACTCTAGCACTGCCTGTTGCTCATTGGCAATGTTGGTGAAGCTTATATAAGTTGTCTAACCAAATAGTAAAAAAACCCAATGAAATCCAAGTATTTTTTCCATGTGGAACCATAACAGTGGTTTGTGGAGTTCATTACCATGTCTTTGTCATCACTGTTGTTGTTGTAAATGAACTAGAAGCAGAACATCAAGTGCTGATTGGGCCAGTTCTTGTTTTTGAAGGTGCAGTGAAAATAATGAGGTTTGGGGAATTGCTGGTTAACTTAACCACCAAATCACCCTTCCTCCAACCATCTGCTCTCCCACTGGGGGTTGGTTCGTGGCTTGTTGCTCTGTTTCCATGGTAACACCATACTCCCCAATCCTTTGATGGGTTGAGAGGTTCTATTGTGTCTCGCACACTTTTTGCTTGTAACTTCACCTTGTCTACAGAAGAAGGGGTGGAGCCCGACAGAGCAGTGAGGCCTGGTTGGAATTCACTTCTGACCCTTTTGGCCTACCTTCCACTGAGGAAATAGGCAAGTTGTTTTAATCAGCTCTGCCCCATTAGCTTGTACCTCTACCCACCACATGCTCCCACATGCACAAAGAACAAAGCGGGAATCATACGTTGTTTATGCTTTTCTCTGCCTATAATAAGATTCAGTACAGAAATAATACATCAACATTTGATGATAATCTATCATTAATAGAAAGTCAATCAATCAACAGTTACACCATATTGATTATCTACAACATAACATTTACATCAATTAGCAGACATCCTTATCCAGAGCAATTGTGGGTTAAGGATCTTGCTCAAGGTCCCAACAGCAGCAAGTGGCAGAGATTGTATTTGAACCCTAGACCTTCTGGTCTATAATCCAGTGTCTTATATGCTATGCCATCACACTTTCTTTGAACACAGATGTCTTTAAGTTACTTTTCCCAGCTAAAGAATAAAAATTAATAAATTAAACATAAATAACTTTACCAGGAAGATCACCAGCTAAACCAGTACCAGACCAGCACTAACAAGCATAAACCCAATTGGACCAATTTGGAACAAGGAAGTTGTATGGTGTCTGATTGACCAGCAGAAAAGCATCCAAAATGCAACATATGCTGGGCTTAGCTGTTTTTAGCAAGGAAAGAATCAATACAATGTGATTCAGAAATAGTTTTGATTTTGAATTATGCTTTCCTTAATACACAATAAATATTGTGTCTCTCTTGCAAATTTCCCTTATTGGGACCTGCTATATATCTGCTTTAAAGCATAAATATTAAGTACCTTATCAGGTATTCTTTTTTTTTTTCATTTGTGACCAAGTCATTTTTTCTAAGGATAAAAATGTGCATGCTAAGTCCAGACACTCCTGTACCATCTCCTCCTCGGTATATGGTATTAGTGAGTTAATATGTAACCAAGCATGAAGCAACTGTGACTTTTTGTCTTATTTTAGGAAGAAACAAGTTTTGTTGTGTTGTTTCATTTTGGTAAATTTCTCCTCTACCAACAGTTAATTGTCAGTGGAATTAGCATGATTATTGTGTGACGGTTGAAATAGCCTAATCTGAGCTATGTTACTGCACATAACACACACATAAAGTTGGGCAAAAAAGTATTTAGTCAGTCACTGATTGTGCAAGTTCTCCGACTTAGAAAGATGAGAGAGGTCTGTAATTGTCATACTGGAAGACCCAGCCACGTTCCATCTTTAATGCTCTTACATATGGAAAGAGGTTTTGGCTTAACCTCTCACAATACATGGCCCCGTTCATTCTTCCCTTAACACGGATCAGTCTTCCTGTCCCCTCTGCAGAAAAACAGCCCCAAAGCATGAGGTTTCCACCCCCATGCTTCACAGTAGGTATGGTGTTCTTGGGATGCGACTCAGCATCCTTTTTCCTCCAGTTGAGTTTTTACCAAAAAGTTCTATTTTGGTTTCATCTGACCACATGATATTCTCCCAATCCTCTTCTGGATCATCCATATGCTCTCTGGCAAACTTCAGACGGGCCTGGACATGTATTGGCTTAAGCAGGGGGGCACGCCTGGCACTGCAGGATCCGAGTCCCTCTTGGCGTGGTGTGGTACTGATGGTAGCCTTTGTTACTTTGGTCCCAGCTCTCTGCAGGTCATTCATCAGGTCCCTAAGTCTACTTCTGGGATTTTTGCTCACCGTTCTCATGATCATTTTGACCCCAAGGGTTTTGATCTTGCGTGGGGCCCTAGATCGAGGGAGATTATCAATGGTCTTGTATGTCTTACAATTGCTCCCACAGTTGATTTATTCATACCAAACTGCTTGACTATTGTAGATTCACTCTTCCTGCAGGTCTACAATTTTCTTCCTGGTGTCCTTTGACAGCTCTTTGGTCTTGGCCATGGTTGAGTTTGGAGTCTGACTGTTTGAGGCTGTGGCAAGGAGTCTTTTATACAGATAACAAGGTCAAACAGGTGACATTAATACAGGTAACGAGTGGAGGACAGAAGAGCATCTTAAAGAAGAAGTTACAGGTCTGTGAGAGCCAGAAATCTTGTTTGTTTATGGGTGACCAAATACTTACAGTATTTTCCACTATGATTTACAATTAAAGTCTTTAAAAATCCTACAATGTGATTTACTGGATTTTTTTCTTCTCATTTTGTCTCTCATAGTTGAAGTGTACCTATGATGAAAATTACAGCCCTCTCTCATCTTTCTAAGTTGGAGAACTTGCACAATCAGTGGCTGACTAAATACTTTTTTGGCCTACTGTAGCTGTGAAAAGAAGCATTTATACCTGTACATCGTTTAAAAAAAAACACTTTTTTCATTTTCATAGATGTTCAACACCTTCAACCAATCTTCACTGTAGCAAGTAAGCATGCAGTATTTACTCATATTAAATGCTAGACAACTCAGTCACTGTGTACCACAGATCTATAAAGGCTTGTGCATCATTTTTAAAAGTGAAGTTCATTTATATTCAGTTTAGTTGCTTGTAAGCCAATATCTACTGTAGTATACTCTTTTTTAGCAGAGCTTAGCCTGTTTATACTCATGAAAATTGTCCTGATTAAGTGGTTAGCCGTAATTACAATAAAACATTCAAACTTCTCCATTATTAAACAGTTTAATTTAACAGGGCAGGTGGTACAAATTACTGCCCCTTTCACCTGACTCTAAGTTTAGCACTATGAATTTAACAATGCGGTTTGAAAAGTTAATTAGCATTTACTGTGGCACAATGTGTCGCTCAGTCCTCCGGCTGTTTTGGTGCTTGCTCAATTAATATACTACCTGACCTCTAAACTACCGGAAAACTGCATCTGAGGTTGGTCTGTGATGTCTGTATAAGGCAGATGTTTTGAACATGGAAGTCTGTTTACTTGTCAGAGCCAGCATGGGTACCAATAAAAAGACCACAAAACAGACCACACCATTTAGGTGTTCTTGTCTGCCTCAACATGTCAGCCCAAAATGTGTCAGCAGGAGGCAAGCATACCTCTCAAGGAAGCTCTGAGTTTCCATTAAATTAACTCTGGTATGCGGTAAATAACCACTGGAAGTTCATGCAGGGAATAAGTAGACAAAGACTTATTGCATGAGTTGGCATGGAGATCGTTTGAAGAATGTGCCAGTAGTATTCACTAAAATCTCGGCTGTAGTTTTACAGGCAAGATTTCAGTACTGTATGTTTTATAATGAAGTTTCACAAGTTTCACCTGCTGGATAAGTTATTTAATTGTTCTTCAGCCATAGGAATAAAACCAGGAACAGTTTAACATTTTGTACTATTATTTAATCATAACTGCCCAGTCATAACACCTCTGTCTTATCAGACAAAGGTATGTTTGTGTTCACTCTCACACACCTTGATGTTCAATACGACTCAGTCAGGACAAACTTGATTTTTCAATGCTACATTTAAAATGAAATCATTTATTTTCATGTGCGATCATGTACTTACAGTGGGGCAAAAAAGTACTTAGTCAGTCTCTGATTGTGCAAGTTCTCCTATTTAGAAAGATGAGAGAGGTCTGTAATTTTCATAATAGGAACACTTCAACTATGAGAGACAAAATGAGGAAAAAAATCCAGTAAATCACATTGTAGGAGTTTTAAAGAATTTAATTGTAAATTATGGTGTAAAATAAGTATTTGGTCAATAAGTTTGGTTCAACTCAATACTTTGTAACATAACCTTTGTTGGCAATGACAGAGGTCAAACGTTCCCCGTAAGTCTTCAGCAGGTTGGCACACACTGTAGCTGGTATTTTGGCCCATTCCTCCATGCAGATCTCCTCTAGAGCAGTGATTTTTTGGGGCAACACAGACTCCACAAATTTTCTATGGGGTTGAGGTCTGGAGACTGGCTAGGCCACTTCAGGCCCTTGAAATGCTTTTTACGGAGCCACTCCTTTGTTGCCCGAGCGGTGTGTTTGGGATCATTGTCATGCTGGAAGACCCAGCCACGTTCCATCTTCAATGTTCTCACTGATGGAAGGAGGTTTTGGCTTAAAATCTCACTATACATGGCCCCATTCATTCTTCCCTTAACACGAATCAGTCGTCCTGTCCCCTCTGCAGAAGAACAGCCCCAAAGCATGAGGTTTCCACCCCCATGCTTCACAGTAGGTATGGCACAACTCAGAATTCTTCTTCCTCCAAACACGGCAAAGTTGAGGTTTTTACCAAAAAGTTCTATTTGGTTTCATCTGACCACATGATATTCTCCCAATCCTTTTCTGGATCATCCATATGCTCTCTGGCAAACTTCAGACAGGCCTGGACATGTACTGGCTTAAGCAGGGGGACACACCTGGCACTGCAGAATCTGAGTCTTTCGCGGCATAGTGTGTTATGTACTGATGGGAGCCGTTTTTACTTGGTCGCCAGCTCTCTGCAGGTCATTTATCAGGTCCCTCCGTGTAGTTGTAGTTCTGGGTTTTTGCTCACCGTTCTCATGATCATTTTGACCCCACGGGATGAGATTTTGAGTGGAACTCCAAATCGAGGGAGATTATCAATGGTCTTGTATGTCTTACAATTGCTCCCACAGTTGATTTATTCACACCAACCTGCTTGACTATTGTAGATTCACTCTTCCCAGCCTGCTGCAGGTCTACAATTTTCCTCCTGGTGTCCTTCGACAGCTCTTTGATCTTGGCCATGGTTGAGTTTGGAGTCTGACTGTTTGAGGCTGTGGACAGGTGTCTTTTATACAGGTAACGAGGTCAAACAGGTGCCATTAATACAGGTAACGAGTAGAGGACAGAAGAGCTTCTTAAAGAAGAAGTTAGAAGATAGGTCTGTGAGAGCCAGAAATCTTGCTTGTTTGTGGGTGACCAAATACTTATTTTCCACCATGATTTACAATTAAATTCTTTAAAAATCCTACAATGTGATTTCCTGGATTTTTTTTCTCGTTTGTCTCTCATAGTTGAAGTGTACCTATGATGAAAATTACAGACCTCTCTCATTTTTCTAAGTAGGAGAACTTGTACAATCAGTGGGTGACTAAATACTTTTTTGACCCACTGTATGTAATTAAACTCCTGCTGAATACACACCAAATTCATTCCACTGACAGTAGAATGTGACAGTCTTAAGGAGCACAGATTACATACATTTTGTCATAAATGACAATTTTGTCATTTGTCGTTGAAGGAATTAGTCCTATACTATGTTTCTTTTTATGCTGCTAAGCACAAAAGCAGTTTTCTGTTACAGAGATCTTTACCAAATAGACTTGTGAACCTGTGTTAGAATTTGTTAGGTGCTTAAAGAAGTTAACATTAGTTCTTAGAATAATATAATTATTTTTCAGACATAAACTTGACTTTATATGTTCTCAGATGGCACAGAAAATGTCAAATATGCTAGGCCATCACCACAGAGACCAAATTCGAGTCTTGGTGCCTCTGAGCTGGCTGGATGCACATTTAAGTATGTCTGAGGGAGAGAAGCTCAGGTGGAGATCATCTCCCCGACTAATTGGCCGATCGGAAGGCCATGTTGGCGGACAGTCATGGTGATTCTTGAGTGGGGTAGGGGGGTTAAAGCTAAACAAACAAAAAAAAAACTTTAAAATTATAAAAGGGTATACTGAAACTGAAAGAAGATCTTCAGTTTCAGTATGCACTTTTATTATTTTTAAGTTGCTTTGCTTGGCACAACCTCCATACTTACTCCTCCATACTTACTTGTAGTACCTCACTGCCACACCAAGCCAACAATCAGCTGTATATCTCGAAAGTTGAATCAGTTAATCTGGACATAACCAGTTCTGATGCAACTGCTGGGATTTTCTCACCTGGATTATTGAGCCCATTATTAACTGGGTAAATATTTGTTGCGAAAACTTATTAATTGAACAATAGATTGACCACTCAACAAAACTCCTGAGTCCCTCTAATACCTTTAAAGATACTGCCCACACATTTGGCCACTTAATGAGCTACACCCTGGAATGCAAAGAAAACAGCTCTAATTCCACCTAAGACAGGGGTTGGATATAACTGTTGCTAGCTGTCGAGCCAAGTTAATGCCATCTAGCAGATAGTGTTTAGGATGTTTGGTTTGGTTTTGTTACTTCATTTTGTGTGTGTGTGTGTGTGTGTGTGTGTGCGTGTGTGCGTGTGTGTTCTAGCTTATTATCATTGTGAGATGTCCCCACAGGAATAGGAAGATCTGAATTTTTTCCTTGTGGGGAAAAATGCTCCTTTAGAAAAACAACAACTCTTTTTTGAAAAACCAAAAGAGCCACAACATTTGCTTTAGGTTACTAAGGATAGAATTTAAGGTTAATCTAATGTTAGCTGTAGCTGGAGGTGGAAAAAGATAAACTTGACCTGCTGGTCAGTAATGCAGTAAACCTCTTGAATATTCTATATGTATATTATTTCACAGGTTGTAGACCGTGCAGTTGAATTAAACCAGATCCATATGCATTTTTGACTGCTAAAGTGTGTGGCCATTTCTCACATAGTATCTCTCAGTTCCAGTTTGTAAGCGATCTGCTAATAGCCCCATAAGACACCAATTATTATTATAATTTTTGTCCTTGACTCCTGAATCATCGTCATAGCACATTGACACTTAGGGAGGTGGCACTTGCTGTTACGGCATGTAAAACAGTTCAAGTTGCCATTATGCAAGTGCTAGAATAATCTATATATCTCTATAATCTGTATCCATTGCCTGTTAGACTATGGCAGTGGTTCCCAAAGTGGATGGCAGAAAGGCAAATGGATGAGGCATGTTTAAGATACATCATACATGTGACTTGTAATGCAGTAATTTACAGTTATTTTGTTTTGTCCAATGAGAATTTGCAGACTGTATGAATTACAAGGTTTAAAATAAATGCCAATGGAGTCTGGAACGTCATAACTTTTACGTGCGTCAGAGTGAGAGGCTCCAAAAATACCCTTATCTACAAAAAAGGGGCCTGCAGAAAAAGTTGCCAATCATTAATTCTAAGACTAATGCTACTCAGAGATTAATAGTCTGAGACAATGTATCAGTAATTATGATAAATGATCAGTGGCTGGCAAAGTGCATAATTTAAATATTGACTCTTAAATGTAAGTTATCAGAAGTCCCTAGGCATTGTATTCTTAAAAAAAAGTGAGGCAACTGAGGAAGTATCTCAAATAACAATGACTTCCGAACATGTTGTCTCAGGAAGAGAGGAAGCAGTTAGTGCCAAACTAACAGTGGCCACGTGCAACGAGTGTGTCATAGAGGTTACATAATATTACCTAATATTAACACAATTCCATCGTCTATCAAGGGTTGTTTTATTTGGCATTATTGCTACTACTATTAATATTATTTTCAATGTCATTATTGTTATTGTTGTTAGTAGTAGAAGTAGTATTGAAACGCTTGCGTATAGGAGTATGCTGTGGTTGATGAGTTAGCTTATAGAAACCCAGAGTTCACAGTTTCTGTATGTGCTGTACAAAAATGTACATTTCAGGTACGTTTTGTTCACCATGGAACAAATAAAGATGACAGTTTAACAACATCATATTATGACCCCTGAATATTTAGGATATATGATACTTATCAAAATAAACTGTATGCAACAAGTTTTTTTTCTGGCCTGCACAGGTTTCAGACATAAGCATGCCCTGAACATCCTGTCCATCTCAGGACTAGGTAGAGTTTGCTGTTGCAGACCAGACTCCCCTCCCTCAGATACAGCCAATTGTGTCTGCATGATGCCCACTGGAAGGCACCACCGGCAGTGGTCCCTGTGTCCCTGTGGTGGTAGGTCTGCTGCGCCCCTGAGCAACCAGATAAAGCGGGTAAAGAATAAAAATCAAGCAAGTTGTATAAACATGCTCAGAAAGTGAAATACAATCCTTTAAGTATATAAATGTATCCTAATTTAGGACTGAAATTATGTAGAACATCTTCATTTCAGGTCTGGAACTTGGAAACAGACTTCATTTCCATTGCAGTCTTGAAGAATCAGTTGTTTTGTTATGTAAAATGCACAAATCTTCATTTTTGTTACAGATGAGACCTATTCAATGGGCATTAAATGGATCAAGTTAAGGGATAAATTTAAATGGTTGCTTTGTAGTAGTCTACATAGCAGTAGTTTACTGTCACATCACATGGCCTTATAAGAGTAGCCTGATTCATATAGTAAATGAGTTTTAATACAATATACTTGAAAAAAATCTAGAGCAGATAAAACATCATGGAATGTAAAGTCAGTACAATGCGTATTACAATACGACCGCCCACATTTTTAAAACCGATTTCGATTTAGTTCAATTGTAGTCCATCGTGTGCGTTTGAAGGAATAATACAAGTAAAGCGTTTTACATATTGAGCATAAATAATGACGCAAAAAATTAAAGAAAAAAAAAAGAATGTCAGTCCCTCCAAAGACAAGTTCGGTACTATGTATAAATGTCTTTATCTTCCATTTTATATGAATTTATGCGAATTCTGTTTGTGCAATAGGATAAGTCTGTAATTAAGTAGCACTGGGATAAAGTGTAGTGTGGTAACGGAGGACAGGTAGGGCTGTGGTAGAGGTGTAGTGGGTGTAATGGGTGTAATGGGGAAGACTGGGAGGAAGGGAAAAGGAGCGATGGATTGAGTAGGAGGAGAAAAAGCCGTCCGGGGCTCCTCTTTGTCCGCCCGCTTCTTATTTAGAGACCCGTCAGCGCGGCGTGAAGAAGCACATGGACTTACTTTGAGTGGACTCACTAAGTCTGAGGTTAGAAGGATTAAAATGTTATGAGCGTTTAAATTCTAACTAAATCTAGGAAAAAGGAGAGGAAACCCAACGTGAAGGTATGTTTCGTTTCGCTCTTTTCTTTACAAATTGGTGTTGCTTTAACACTATACCAGCCTGCTTTTATACCCCACGCTTTAGGCTCGGCGTAGATTTTCGGTTTGTTTGTACGTTTGTGTTGTTTGTGTATCTGAAACGGCCATCATTAGACCATGTTAGGACATTTTTAATGGTTTGGGGTAGCATCGTTTAGTGAGTGGGACGCGGGATCATTCCTGAACAGAGAACAATAGTAAACTCGACGCTCAACGCACATTCAACTTAAACCTCGCTTTATAAACACTCACAGTGTAGGTTAGCTGAACTTGATGTTAGATGTGGATCTTTAGTGGATAGGTTAGACCTAAATAAACGAAACGAGGGTTGAATTGTGAGATTAAAGTGTGGGGAGGTGAGATAACGACAAGAGGCGGCACGTTGCACGCCACATTTTACTTCAAACGGATAAACAGCCAAACTAGCCTCCTACAGCCTTTTGGTAATCTCTAGAAGGATTACCAAGGATTTTCTTACGCAAATACGTCTCAAAATGATCCGACACGAAGCCATAAATTGCTCAAAATGATAATTTGACTATTTTGTAATACATTCTTGTTTGTCTGAGGTTTTTCTTCACCTCTTGCTGGTCATGGGTGTTTAACGTTGTTTTAGCTTGTTCTAGATTAGTCTTTGAACTTGGGTTTTATTGCACCATTTTGCCCAAAAGTATGCCCCTGTGGCAACTATAATGGACCACTTTGTGAACGTTTGGACTTACAACGTGTCCCAGAAATTAGCTAGAAAACGTTTCTCTGATCAGGCCTCGTTATCCCGTGATGGGCGATTCTGAGTCGTTTTGTGAATCGACTCGTTTGGTTTTTAACTTACGTTGGGCTTGCACATTTTTGAATAAATGTTTTAACGATATAAGGGATATTGTCGTTATTTAATACTTTGTTTTATTACATTTATGCGAGTTACATGCTAGATTATATTTTTAGACCCCAACTCTCTCTAGTGATGGACGATTCTGTGATTCGACTCATAGGGAAATATTTTCTAACGGAGTTACACCTTGTTTGTGTGGGGTTTTGTTGTGTTGTTTTGAGGAACATTTAAGTTTGTTCTATCAATTGTCCAAATTTTATCCCAAGTCCATGAATTTGGGTACTATGGCCTATGAACATTGTTTTCTTACTATTGTTATTATATTAATGTGAGAGCTCTTCTCTGGCTTTACCTTTAGTACTGAACGATTCGTGTGGTGAAATACATTTCGTAACGATCACTATTGAGCAGGTCTTTAGTCTTACACCTTAACATAGCCCAGTTTTAGGAGAAATTACTTCGGATTTAGCATTTAGGAACCGAGACCTGAATCCCTGCATCTACTCTTGTATTATTATTTTAATGCGAGTACTTTTCAGGGCTTCTTTAGGAATGGGTGATTCATGAATCGTTCGGTATGAATACAATTCAAATGGAAATCTTTAGTTCCTCTCCATAGGAAGTACAGAGGTGATCGTTCAAATATCAATTCCCATGCTTTCATTGGGTCGGTAGAATTAAAAGGCTATTTTCCGTGTTAATATTAAGCAATGTTTCATCACGTCTGTACATAAAATGTGCGTTATGCTAGGTAGATGTGTGTAGTTACTTGTCAGCCAGCTGCACTGGTAGAAATGTGTACCCAGGAATTTAAAGCCTGCACGTTCAAACACTTCTGTTCAAATACTGATGTGCTGTTGTATGAGGGAGTTACATTGTTCTTTGGCTTTGACTTGATGCTGGAACAAAACATGGAAGAATTAAGTCATTCTCTGACTTTTATTAATGTCACATTTGGGGCCTGTCAAGCATTAGCTGCTTATGAAGTATATTGTAACAATAGAACCCATAATATTACTTACTATAGAAACAATCTGTTGTTCTTCATTAAAACACAATTACTTTAGGTTGCATAAGGCTTTGTTTGACATCTCAAACCGTCTTGGGCACCCGAACAGAGCCCTTGTGTTGGCCTTGTTTCCTAAATTTTTTCACCATTACTTAGCTTCTGTGCGAACTCCGCTCTGGTATTTTGTGATTCACGAATCGTTCAGTGACCCGGTCATGACTGAACCCTTGTGGAAATGTTGCATCTTTATTTAATAAAGCTTTTTTTTGCCATCTCATGCCTAACCTGCGGAGCACCAGTTACAGTAACTAAAATGTTTGGTCTACCTTACAGATTTAAAAAGCTAAGACCTGGCCATAACAAAAATTCTACGAAACTTTGAGTCACAGTAGGAGTTGTGGTAGCTTAAAACAATTTCTGGATGCAGCTCTGTGTTTAATGATGTGAAGTTTATTCACAAGCTGGTGGTTTGAGAAGTTGAATCGGGTTTTAAGCCTTAGGCTAAGCGTTCTCCCAGATGTGCTTCACACTGCTGCTCTGTTGCTGTGCTGCTCGCTGATCGTAATGGCTGCTAGAAATGTGCTGGACTCCAGCGTGGAAGGGATGTTTGAAATGTTTGTTCATCCCCATGAGGAATTCTGGGAATTTTTTGCAGCTCTCGAGTTTCTCCCCAAATCAGTTTTGCCTGCTCCAGTGTGGCTGATTTTAAAGACTTGTTGACCAATGCTGTGGATTGCCCACGTGGATGTTTTGTAATATTTTTCACACTATTTCCAAGCTACTTTTTCCACACTTAAGGTCTCATTGTTTGGCAGAAGAAGCTACAGAACAGCTTGGAAGAACTGGTTATGTAAAGCAAGTAGTAATGAAAGCCATCCCACTCCTGCTAGGTCTGAACAGTGGTTAAGGTATTGGACTTCTGGTCAGAGCTTTTAGGATTTAAGACTTTGCTCTGACCCTTTGAGCATGGCTGTTAACCATCAGTTGCTAAGATTAGGTTAATTGTAAGTTCTGCGAGATAGGAGGGCCTGTCAAATGCTGTAAATGTCCATGCTTGTTGTGAGCCCAGTCCCATCTATTTTGAATAAATACTGCGTTGGATGTCGTCCTGATCAAAGACAAGGTTCGGGCCAGCTCTGATAACCATAATGAGTGAAGAATGGGTATGTCAGAGAAGCAGATTTGTGCTCCAGCTCTATATCTGAAATCCCTTAAGTTGGCTCTTCCGGATTTCTTTGAAACGGGACCAGCATCTTGCATCACGCTGTAAGCAGGGTGTGACGGTGGAAGTTTCACGATTCAACAGGGTTATCAAGGCCCACACTGCAATGAAATTGCAGGGCACCAGCCACGAATGTTTGCATGTCACAACTGGCTCATTGTGGTCGAATTCAAAACGGACATGCCCTTCTTAAGCTACCTACAAATTGCAGTGATTTGGGGCCTCTGTGTGGTGCCGTGGTTTGGCTGTGTGTAGCGTAGTGTACAGTGACTTGCTCTGCAGACAGGAGACCATAAATCATTTCACCTTTGTAATCTTGAGCTAAAGTTTTGCAGTTGATGTTGAACTGCCTCCAGCTGCTGCACTTTTTAGCAGTAAGGCAGGGAGCAGTCTTGCAGTCACTCAACAATATAATTACCGTGTACCAAGTAACTTGTTGCACTGGAAGAGGAATCAGTACAATTGCCCTCTGGTCAAAAGCATGCCACGGGTATATTCTCACATGCCTGTACATGCACTGGGCGAGCAAGACGCTCCCCTCGTGGAGAACTCTGCAGCCTAGCACCAGCTGAAACGTGTTTGTTGAGAGAAGGCTGAAAAATGGCCGCGTTTGTGTTGGCTGACTCGAAGTCTGGTTTTGGTTACTCGAGCCTTTCAGCAGAAGTTGAGTGGAGCAGGTTGTTTTGAATGCCTCGTAAGCCTAGACAGCTGGACTTTTCACCTAGGTAATGAGAAAGGCTTTCCTCAATAAACCATGGAGGTCTCCCACCAGCTCTTCTCAAGAACTGTGATGTGCGGTTCACACATAACTGTGGTTCTTGGACCCTGACACCAACTTCAACTGGCTGTTTGAACTCGTATTTGTAAGTAGGTGCTAATACAAAACAGTAGTGGCTCTAGAGAGAAATTCCTCAGTGAGTAGGCCTTGGTTTTACTACCTGGTAAGGAATTCCTTTAAAGGTTTAATATGTGAATGGGTCTCTGACCCCCCCAGACCTTGTTACAGGCAGGATTATAGAAGGAAATCATACTTTTGTTGACAGTTACACCTTTTTCATCATTCACCTTTCTGAGTCTCTAGTTCTCTCTTTTCAGCCTTCAGATGGGTAATCAAGAAGTCCCAAGTTACTTGTTCCCAAGGTACTTTGTTCAGCGTGGTCATGGTGTAGTTGCGGCTCCATCTACTGGGCCAAATGTAGATTGCGATTGACACTTAATTCGGTCTCGCTGTTAATCGATTAGGTGTGCCGGAGGGGGGGAAAAAATCAGTGCTTTACTTTGGCCACCCCAAGACTGGAATTATGCACCCCTGTGCTAAATGCCATGTGCTACTCCATCAATCGCCAACTGTCTCCAGCCAGTATAAGAAAAGTCCATTTTACCCACATGTATGTCACTGTCAAAGTCTTATAGTTGGTTACAGTCTTTCAAATTATCAGTCATGGCTAAAACCAACATATGGCAGATATTCTCTCACACCTTTCCTTGTTGCAGAGTTTATGTATCCCAAAACAGTGGATGCCCAAGTATTTTTTGGAAGTCAAGCAGGTTTTTGTTGTCCCAACCATTGCCATGTTTGCAGTGGAATGAAATGTTCCTCCAGAACCATGGTGCAACATTCAACACAAGTATAATACAAGACCCAGTACGAGTCAAATGTATGGACACTTACTGAAAATCGTGAATTTGTATGGCCAAGTTTTTTTGGAAGTCAGGCAGGTTTGTGTTCATTCCAACCATTGGCATGTTTTGCAGTGGGACGAAGTGTTCCTCCAGAACCATGGTGCAACATTCAACACAAGTATAATAAAATATTTAGTCCAATGTATGGATACACATACCTTTTTGACTGAGTCACTGACTTTTCTTGAAACTCATACCAGTGTGGGGTAGCTTCTTATTACAGAAGTTAAAATTTTCTAATCAGGTTAAGAGAGGGCCCTGCGAGAACTGCGTATATACAGTGGAGACAAAAGCCTGAGAGCACTAGTGAAAATGCTTGTTTGGTCTTTTTGGAGATCAGTATTCGTATTACACCAGGATAATGACCCCAAAAATGCTTGCTACAAATACTTGATCCATGAGTGCTGACTGTCATGGACTTTCCTAAACAGCCAACTAACCTCAATCCCATTTAGCATTTGTGGGGGCACTGCAGAACATTCAGTAACATCACTAGATGCTCTTTGGAATATTGTGAAATCTGACTGGATAACATGGATCATCAGATATTGCACAAACATGTGGGTTCTATGACAGCTCGAGTACATTCATTAGAGCAAATAGACAGAACCAAAATTCTGATCAGTTCTGTAATATATTTTTTTTAAATTAAGGAGTCAACTTGCTACTCAAATTCTGTTGATTTGTATGAATTATGGTTTGTAATGAAAAACAGCATATTAAATAGGAGAGAAGTGCAAACTGGAAGCACTTTCAGTAGTGCGCTCAACACTTTTGTCCTCCAGCATAGGTGTTACAGATATACTAACAAATGTTGGCGTACCTGATGTGCAAGGCCTTCAGTCCAATTTTTCCCTGTCTTTTTTCAGTACTGTAGTGAGAGGAGTGCTGTAACAGCAACACCATGAGTTGGAGCTTCCTGACACGGCTGCTGGAGGAGATCTCCAATCACTCGACGTTTGTGGGCAAACTGTGGCTCACGCTGCTCATCGTCTTTCGACTCGTGCTGACAGTGGTGGGTGGCGAGTCTATCTACTATGACGAACAGAGCAAATTTGTATGTAACACGCATCAGCCTGGCTGCGAGAACGTGTGCTACGATGCGTTCGCGCCGCTTTCGCACGTGCGCTTCTGGGTATTTCAGATCATCATGATCACCACACCCACCATCTTGTACCTTGGCTTTGCCATGCACAAGATCGCCCGCATGGATGATGGCGATTACAGGCAGCGGGCTGGAGGTAAACGCATGCCCATGGTGAACCGGAGCGCCGCACGCGACTACGAGGAGGCGGAGGACAACGGCGAGGAGGACCCAATGATTACCGAGGAGATTGAGCCAGAAAAGGAGAAAGACAAAGAGAAGGACAAGGACGAGAAGAAGAAGAAGAAGCACGACGGGCGACGACAGATCAAGCGCGACGGTCTGATGAAGGTCTACGTGTGTCAGCTTTTGTCTCGCGTCGCTTTCGAGGTGGCCTTCCTCTTTGGCCAGTATGTGCTGTACGGGTTTGAGGTGGCGCCATCGTACGTGTGCACGCGGAGTCCATGCCCGCACACGGTCGACTGCTTTGTGTCGCGTCCCACAGAGAAGACCATCTTCCTGCTTATAATGTATGCCGTGAGTGCCCTTTGCCTGCTGCTCACCTTGCTGGAGATCCTGCACCTGGGCATCAGTGGCATACGCGACGCCTTCCAAAGCCGGGCGAGGCGGCAAAATATCCGCTATCAAAAAACCATCAGCAGCCAGAGGTCGTTGATGTGTTCGCGGCATGTGCCCACGGCGCCACCCGGCTATAACACGGCCCTGAAAAAGGAAACGGGCAAGCTGGACGCCAGGCGCGAATTCCTCTTCGGTGACTCGGGACGCGAGTCTCTGGGCGACGAATCGTCTTCGCGCGAGCTGGAACGTCTACGGAGGCACCTGAAGCTGGCGCAGCAGCACCTGGATCTGGCATACCAGAGCGAGGAGGGCAGCCCGGTGCGCAGCAGCAGTCCTGAGTCAAACGGTACAGCTGCTGAGCAGAACCGCCTCAACTTTGAGAAGCAGGAGAAGCAAGCCAGCGGCTGTGAGAAAGGTACGCCATGATTTTTCCATAAAGACACGACACTGTGCTATCATATTTAGTCAATACCACCAATGTTCCTTTGCAATTGGCATTAAACCCCTTATACGTTGGACTTAAAGGTCCTTTGCTTTTTAAAAAAATAAAATAAAATAAAAAAACCCATATGATGGTCTCAAATGCAACAATTTTATGGCTGCTTTAAATGTAATCGATGCCAAGCTTAAACAAAATGTCATGACAAGAACTTGTATTAACAATCAACAGTAATTTAGAAAAATGTACTGAAATGGTGATGCTGTGCTAACATTTAATTTCAAAGCCAAATAAGTGGAACATGATACAGGTATGCGCTGCTTAACCTCCGAATTACATTCTGTGAAACAGGATCTTGACCGAAATGGACGTTGACCAGACAAGACCAGTGTTTAAATTCCACCTTCACGCCCACTTGGATTGGGGCTGCGTCTCACAAATATTAATGTATTGGGGATGAATAACTGCCCATTAAAGAAAGCGAAGTCATTTATATTGGGTACAACATAAAGAAAACAGCATGTACACTTTTTAAAAATTGAGAAGCAAAAAACATACTGCCATCTACCAGGGTTTATTTAACTGTTGTTGTTTTTAAACAGGCATACAAAATTGTCCCAGTATTGCAAATTTCACACATCTCTCCTCTTATTTCTTAGGTATCCGAGCCTGAGGCCAGTCTTCACTGCTTCATTTTCTGCCAAAACAACGTCTGGCGGTTGAGGAATGGCCTCTAGGAATGATGGATATTGTTGATTGTGTTAGTGGGAATTTTGGTAAAAGCAATATGACACTGTGGGAGCACACTGGTGGAGCGTAAGAAAGTGCAGTATTATGGCAAGACAGGGAGTCTGTCTGCACCTGAGAACTGCAGTTATACTTGAGGCGCCTGAATAGAGTCTAACATTCCAAAGTACCCGAGGGTAAATGAAACCTGCTCGTCCTCTGGGTGACTGATCAGTTGTTTGTGTTTGTATGTCATTGGAAATGTTTTTTTTGCCTATGTGACTTCTTGTGAAGTGCCATCTCAAAGAGACCATAACTTGTAACTGGAGTTTACATATCTCTCTTTAATCTGCCATTCCAAAAAGAAAGAAATGAGCCAGTTTCGCACCACGTTTTGAGTAGTCTAGGTACGTATTATAGGACTAGTTTAAGTAGTGTACTGTAATTAGTGATAGTATTTGCGTGTACCGGAGTTAATTCAGTCAATCAAGGGCTTATTGTAGGTAGCTTTGGTTTTTGATTTTGTAGTGTTTGGGATGAGGAAGGTTTATTCTTCACGTTGTCTTCAACCAAGGATCTGTGTAGAGTTCCTGAGAACAAGGTCTAGTCAAAGATCCAGTTTCATTTGTTGCCATTAGCCTTATGCAATTCTAGTCAATTTGATGCACCCCTTTATCCTCACTTAAGAGCAGGAATTGATTATAGGCTATTACATAGTGTCATGCAGTGACCAAAGGGTGCTAGACAAATCAAACCATCTGTTTTAGCACTCAAAGATTACTGCTTTGCACACACTCATGAGGTACACCAGGATCCTATTGACTCCTGTTCGATATAAAAAGATTTTAGAAATTTAAAAAAATCTTCCATTCGAGTGTCAGACCCTTGACTGGTGAAAGGAATTTGGAGACGCGTTTCAAACTTGCCCACAAAGACCATGTGGTAAATTCACTAGGTCTTAACACTGACCCAAGACCGGCACTGTTTGTGACGTGTATGAGGCGTACGAGTGGCCATTGCTTTAAACATCCATTTCATTTAAAGCTGCACAACAAACCCATTTTATGTTGGACTGCTAATATAGTTTGAACGCACCATCTCATGTAGACTTTATTCACAGTAATTATTCTTCAGAAACAACCAAAAAAGACTGATTACATGCTTTGGGAAGTGCATCTCTGTTTTTGCGACGAAGTGGAAGCTAGCCATCAGAGTGGAACCACAGCAGCCTGCAGGCCGCCATGCTGATGTCCTGGAATATCAAAGCCACCTTTTGGTGCCTTTTTATTTTGTCTGAATAATCAAAACAATGGAAACCTGGGAAATGCTTGAATACTTGTGAAACTTAATCATTGACCTGAAAAGAAAGCTTCTTTTTTTCCACCTTGTGTGTGATATGTATATGGAGATTTTGAGGAGCGCCTCATTCTTTCGATGTGATAAGGCTTCTTTCTGACATAACTGGTTCTGTCTTATGTTTATATATTGTTTACTGTTCTTTAGAATGTCAGTTGGGCCTCATGTCGATTCGTTTGCCCTTTCAGTCGTTCTGATGTAGTGAAACGGCCGGTGTGCCAGGTACACCCGAATTGTCTAGTCATTTTGTTGTGTGACTGCTCGAGGTACCGCATAGTCCTTTTCTCTTTTTAATGTATGTTTGAAATTTGCCTTTGTTTACTATTCTTGCTGTTTATACATTATGCAAATTGATTCATGCTGATCCAAATGGAATCTATTCAGTATACTCCTTGTGTTTACACCCCGGGCCTCGTTTATAAAATCACCCGTTAAATAAACCAAAGTGTAGGATCGTTTTTAGACCCCCAAGAATGCCCTGTTCTTGTTGGATGCATGTTTATAATTTGAGAACCATCTTAAAACCTTGGTTTCACCTACAGAATGTCATCTAATATCTATATATGGTATTACACATACAATGTAATTAATGATAGCAAGTCTTTAGTTAACTCATTACAATGGATGCCGCTTGATGGCGGAATGCAATTTCGGAACACCTGATCCTTTATTAAGTTTGTGCACAGGAGCTAGGAAATGCATACATAGTCAAACGTGTCACATCTAAACCCCTTATCGTGGCCAAAAAGTTTAACCAGTGTTGCATGTCATTTATTTTACAGCGCACATGCTGCTCAGTTGCTTTTTCAGAAATGTTTGTTCACTGGTTGTGTATCTTTTTTATTTATTTATTTTTATAAGGAAAACAGTATTCACAAATCTGCTTCTCAGCAGGGTTTGGTATCATCTTCAATTTTAATATGCATTTTGTGTCCTTAGTTCAACATGACACACTTCAATTGGAACATTTCAGAAGTCGCATTCTTCTGCAACACTGGAAGCCCTCTTAAAAACAAAAGTGAGAATGTACGAGTGAACAAAGTTTAACTTCAGTGCTTTATAAATCCCAAGTTTGTATGATGAAATCCATGGGATTCAGGATTAAATCGTTTTATAAATGAGGCCCCTGGTTTCCTGCAAGCACAAAACTCAATGTGCCAAGTGTACGCATTTCTGTAAGCTTCAGACTGCAGTTATTTTTGGGAGAAACTGCAACAGCCTTGTAAAATGGAGTTTGTTTTGCTAAAGACATTACTGTGGGTATAATGTTTTATCATGTGTATAATTAAGAGCAGCCTCCATCTGGGAACAGATCCAAGCATGGGTTTGAAAAAATAATCGGAGAATATTTTGTCTACAAGCCTAACCAGGGTTAAAGTCCTGCCTTTTTGTATTATGCAATGCACTCCATTTGTTTCATCATCAGAAAAGTAAAGTGCTGCAGCGTCATCTCAACTGTTTCTTTTTTTTAAATAAACTTTGTATTGTGTTTTTGTACTTTTTCTATGAATAGTATTTTTGTGCAACAGAATTAAACTTTTGAAAGTTACATACATGTGTGTTTCGTGATTTTTATAGAAGCATTTTAGGAACGTTATATTGAACACGTGCATGTACAAGGGAGTCGGGTGGAACAATGGTTGCCGAGCTCCAGCTTCTGGGTCCTTTAGCTACGCCCTTAAACACCAATTGCATATTTCTGGGGTCTGTTCCATTCTCAAGCGTTCCACTGTTGCTTATATTAGATTGTGCACTACAAGTGAGACGAAATGTCTAGAGTCCTTCCATTAACCCTTTCAGTTCTACTGAAGTCAAATGGAGCCGGCTACAAAGTTTTTTTTGTCACAATGTTTTGTGACATGAAATGCATAATAAAAGCTTTTTTTTATATCACTGTTTAGTTGTTTTTCATTAGGTATCTCTACTGACTTATTGCAGAGAAAGAAGTTTTGCTTCTTTAAATTAAATTCAGGACTGAAAGAGCCATGTCAGAACCCCACATGGAATAAATGGAGGCAGGAGGTTTGTCTTTTGTAGAGGTTATTCCAATTCATGCTTTGTACCTCAGTTGAAATATATTTTTAATATTTTAGTGTCATTTAAAAGGATGAGTAACCTTTGGTAAGTTTGAAGAATGAACTTGTAGATTAATTAAATTTTAGAGGAACACAGTAAA
Source organism: Ancistrus triradiatus (assembly GCA_025084515.1). Taxonomy (NCBI): domain Eukaryota; kingdom Metazoa; phylum Chordata; class Actinopteri; order Siluriformes; family Loricariidae; genus Ancistrus; species Ancistrus triradiatus. Next base: position 46,932 of record JAJAGP010000511.1, read on the forward strand.
AGTGCCCACATTTTCTTGCAATTTTTCAAATATTGTTGGTCACTTTCACTTTTTATTTGATTAAAATGATTTGTCTGATTAGAAAGCAGGTTCAGTATGTCATTTTATGTGAAAACAAAAATCATGGAGTGTTTTTAACTTTTTTTAAGACAGTAAATCTTAATCTTGTTATTGGTCAGGCTGCATCAGCGCCCACAAACTGGCTTTGCAGGCCTGACCTCTGAGAAGCAGGCAAACTTTTTCTCCTGGCTTTAACTGGAGGTGTTCAGCTGTGGTGGGCTATAGCATTTAGCATATAGCATCACCTGAGAACCCACTTCAGACTAATGCCTAAAATATCAACTTTGGTTTGTGTGAATTATTAACGTGAAAGTACCTAAAACCAATAGAAACGACATGACATTCGAAACAGCACGCTTGTAAAGTGCACGCCAGTCTTTTTAGCAGTACTATGCATGCCTCTTTTACTTGTTATTCATTCAGCCATGTGCCTTCTCTTCAGGAAAGTTCACTGCAGTAACAGCCTCCACGTACAGAAGAGTGAGAGGAATTTTTGCATTTAGCCACGGAAGCATTACTGAAGTCCACTAGCGCCACCACCTGCTTGAATTTAACGTGACAGTTCGTTTTCTTTTTCATAACTCAATTTATTAAGCTCGTACATGTGCTTAACTGAGAGAAACTGAAGTATAATTTGTTGTTACCACAGTGGTGAGTGAGTGTATATGTAATTAACCGATGCAGAGAAACCGTTACATTCCCAGTTAGCAATGCTGTCTGTATCAGACTGATTGTGCTAATGCAGTGTTGGAGTACTTCCCGTGTTGGAGGCTTTTCTTTAGAAATGACTGATTACTTCAGAATGTAATGTGGATTAGTTAATTCTACCTCGCTCACTATAACTTATTCACCTGTACCAACTAGAAAGTCAAAAGCCTCAGGCATGCTGTACCATGCAGGAATATTATTTACAATTAAATATAGTAATTAGTTAGAATTGATAATACTAGAATAGCAGTATTTCGTTTAGACACTGATGGACTAAAACTGTGTTATATGGTCAGATTAAACACAACTGATGGTTATACAGAAAATACTGAATTAAATTTGGTGGGGATGCGATGCTGTGGGAGGCTGTTTGCGAATAGTGCTTCATTTAATTTTCTCTATATTGTCTGAGGATAATGAAAAATAAAGGTGTTGAACATGGGATTGCAGTTTTATATGAAAACTATTTAAAAGTTTTTTAAACATTTACAGCATTTAGCAGACGCCCTTATCCAGAGCGACTTACAATTGATACGATATTACAATACAAGCAATTGTGAGTTAAGGGCCTTGCTCAAGGACCCAACAGTGGCAGCTTGGCAGAGGTGGGATTTGAACCCTGGACCATTCGGTCCATAGTCCAGTACCTTAACCGCCAGGCTACCACAGTCCTATTTAAACATTTTTTCTCATTGTTTCAGTGTGAGCTTAAACTAATTGAACATAAAGACATTTTTCATAACCTTTATTACACATCTTTACTAAGGGTGTAAGTTTATCTGGAGTTGTCTGTGGGAAGGTTATAAAACTGCAGTGGTGCTGAAAGTTTATCGAGGAACAGGTACAAAGTACTTCAGCTGTGTAGGAGGTGAAATGCTGTTAATATTTAGTGGCATTCACCGTCTATTAAGCTAGTCAAAAAGCATTAAGCAAAATAAACCAGCTTGAACTAAAACAGAAAATTGTTCAAAGTTTTAGCTGTAAGCCGCTCTGGAAAAGGGCGTCTGTGAAATGCTGTCAAAGTAAATCTAGAATTTTTTTTTTCTGTGCTGTTTTTATTAGACATGACTGATATTCTGCCGTAGCTATTCTTGCAATACCATGTTAATCTGCTTAGCTATTAGTTTATATACATCAAACTTAATGCTTAAAACAGCAAGTGTACACTCAACATTTATCCAAAGAGCTCGAGTACTGAAATTATTAAAAGATGGTCGCCAGTCATCCTGCAACCTCTGTGTCTGTTAGCTACTATATGTGTTACCATTACCTGCATAAAGTTGTGATTATGGTATATTTTAAGGTGTTTGACTACCATTAAATACACTGCTAAAATTGTGTTCATGCATACCGTACAATAGCCCCACTCACGTCTTCATATCTAGTTTGATAGTCTATCTGTTGTTATCAGTAACTGCAGTAAACAAAGCCTAACTAATTAGGTCTATACAACGTGGCAGTTCACCTAAGTTAGGGTGTGCAGTCATAAAGGGAACTAGAGACGATTCCTGTGTGGAATCATTCCTTCACCATGAACATGAAGGACACATTTCTCTTGCTTTTCCTGTTGAGTTTGTCTTGGTCCTGCACTCATGGAGAGCAAAAGCAAGACTTTATGCTCCTAGCAGGTCCTTTAACCAAGCAATTGGTTATGGATTTGAAGACAAACCATTTTGCCAGTCGGACTTTGCCTCGTACTTCATATGCAGATGATGTCTTTGACTGCAGGGATCCTCTGCCTCCACAAACCAGAGAGTTTTTCCAGTTCCTGCGGGGTGGTGGGGTGACACATTTCAAAGTTCCCCTGTTCTGGATAAACCTTCTCCCCACAGGTGAGCCCAGCCAGGTCCATGAAGATGTCCTGATGTGCTACAGGATCCTCATGAAGCAGCTAATCCAGACAGGCATCCAACCTCTGCTTGTGCTGCACCGTTCCACACTTCCAGAAGGTCTTAGAATCCAGTATGGAGGATGGGATAACCCAGATGTGGGGCAGATGTTTAAGGACTATGCAGATTTTGTTTTCACAAAGTTTGGAGATCTGGTTGATTTGTACATCACGTTTGGTCACTTACATGAGCTCAGAGACTCATCAGAGTTTCAAAATGCTCTCCAGGTTCATTCAGATGTGCATAAACTCTACCACAGCAGGTTTAATGGTAAGTGACAGTATATTCATTTGTCTTTAACATTCAGAGTGCAGCTTAGTTAAACATCACCCTACAAGTTAAGTACAAGAGTTAAGACCATGATAACCCATATTTTACATTTGTTGTCTTATGAAAACATTGCAATCATCCATCCATTCCACAAGCACAAGACATATGACTGCTTTGATTTGTTTTTTTTAGAAGGCCAGGTTTCCCTAGGATTAGCAGCGAGTGATCTCACCAGCCTTTATCATACAGATCATATGTACATGGTAAGAGTTTGGAATGTCATCCCTTAACAATCATGTCCAGTGGGTGATTTACTTCCTTCTTTTTCTGTTTAGAAAAATCTAGATTTCCTGACAGTTCACATGGAGTATAACTGCATCACCCCTGAAATTCTGATGGAGGAACTGACACATATACAGGTAATCACCTACAGGGTAAAATCTGTCTTTGTAAAGTAAAACTGCCTTTTGCTTTTACCTCACATTTGACTTCAACTAATTTATTCTACCTGTTAGCCTAAAGGGGACATATTTTGTAAAACTCACTTCTTAAAACTTGAGTGCCTACAGTCCATAAACTGTGAAATCTGATAAAGTTTATCTGAGTACCCCTTATCTGAGTAACGTCACAAAACGGCTTCAGAAGCACATTTGCCATTTTGTTCTTGCAAGAACCGGATCCACTAAACATTATGTAGTAGCTAAGAGCTAAGCACAGGAATGGCAGTTGTCATCCAGCACACGGAAACAGCAACCCCTCCTGGCCCTGCAATGAACGCTTTATTGTCCAGGATTGGCACTGGACACCTTCACAACCCTGACCAGGAAAAGCAGGGATACATTTGTAAATTGGGTGGCATGGTGGTGCAGTTGTTAATACTGTCAACTCACAGCTCCTCCATTCAATCCTGACTCCGTGCTGCGCCTGTATAGAGCTTGCATGTTCTTCCTGTGTCCACTTGGGTTTTCTCCGGGTACTCCGGTTTCCTCCCACATTGCAAAGACGTGTGTTAGGTTAATTTGTGTTTCCAAAGTTGCCCTTAGTGTGTGAGTGTATGCACGTATGTTCCCTTTGAAGGACTGGCACACTGTCTAGGGTTGTTCCTGGTCTTGGCTTCCTGTGTCGCCACCTAGGCATCAGCTTTCCCACGAACCTGAGTAAGATTAAGCAGATAAGATAATGAATTAATGAAATCTGTAAGTTCCGAGGTGGGGCCTCTATGGATTGGACTCGACTCGACGTGGGTCCCTTTTTGTGTGTTCCCCATGTCTGCGTGGGTTTTACTCATGGTGAAGAGTTGTGTTTGGTTAATTGTTTATGATGAGTTGCCATTGGCATATATCATAAACAAATATATATCTAGTCTGAGTGTTGCTGCTCTCATCATTCACACGCTGTTCATTCTTGAACTCTACAGTGGTGCTTGAAAGTTTGTGAACCCTTAGAATTTTCTATATTTCTGCACAAGAAATAAATATGAACTTACACATCATCAGGTATATCAAATTTTCACAAAAGTCCACACGTATATATTATAAAGATATACTTATATAAGTTCTTGAGGTGCGGGCTCTCTTCACTGTTAAACTCTGGAGATTCCTAGAAACAGCTACCAGTGGTGCTTGAAAGTTTGTTGAGACCTTGAGAATTTTTACCTATTTCTGGCATAAATAATGAACTTAAACATCATCAGATTTTCACACAAGTCCTACAAGTAGATAAAGAGAAGCCACTTAAGAAAAATCAGACAAAAAATATTATACTTGGTCATTATTTATTCAAGAAAATGATCCAATTCTTACATATTAGTTGAGTCTCTTCCCACTCCTGGGAAGATTAACAGTGGTCTTGAATTTTTCCACCATTTGTACACAATCTGTCTGACTGTGGATTGTTGGAGTCCAGAAACTCTTTAGATATGGCTTTTGTAACCTTTTCCCAGCCTGCTTGAGCATCAAAAACTCTTTTCTGAGATCCTCAGAAATCTCCTTTGTTCTGCCATGATACACTTCCACAAACATGTGGTTGTGAAGAACAGACTTTGATAGATCCCTGTTCTTTAAATAAAACAGAGTGCCCACTCACACCTGATTGTCATCCCATTGATTGAAAACACCTGATTCTAATTTCACCTTCAAATTAACTGCTAATCCTAGATGTTCACATACTTTGGCCACTCACTAATATGTAATATTGAATCATTTTCCTCAATAAATAAATGACCAAGTATAATATTTTTGTTTGATTTGTTTAAATGGGGTCTCTTTATCTACTTTTAGGACTTAGGTTTTTGGTCATATTTATGCAGAAATATAGAAAATTATAAAGGGTTCATAAACTTTCAAGCACCACTGTACCTTATTGCTCCATATTGTAGATGTAAAGTCAGAGACAGTAGCTCATCTGTTGTTGCACAGTTTGTGTTAGTCATCCTCTAATCCTTCATCAGTGCTGACAGGATGTTGCATACAGGACCCTGGTGGCTGGACACTTTTGGTTGGTGGATTATTTTCATTCCAGCAGTGACAGTGAGGTGTTTAAAAACTCCAGCACAACTGTTGTGTTTGATTCACTCATACCAGCACAACACACACAAACACACCACCACATCAATGTCACTGCAGTGCTGAGAATGATACCCCACCCAAATAGGGCCTGAGCTGTGGGGGTCCTGACCATTAGAAAACAGAGTAAAGGGGTCTAACAAAGTATGTATAGAAACAGATGGACTACAGCCTGTAACTGTGCAATGTGTCTAGAAACAAGGACGTGTACCTAATAAAGTAGACGATGAGTGTGTATACATTTCTTCCTTGCAAAAATGTAGTATGTTCAATTTCAAAATGAACTATGGTTTCAGGTAACCACTGGACATCAACACATCCTCATTTATCATCTTAACATAAAGGAATGTGCTGGCAGCAGTTTTCAACCTCTCATTAGTGTCCTAGAAGGTAAAAGTCCCTTCAATGTTCTGTAATCTACTATCAAATAACAATCACAATCTCATGCCTTAATCACACAAATCCTAAATCATAAAGTTTGGATTGCTTATCTAACAGTTCTTTGAGGCCAGGTCTTAAGATATCCCAAGGCTTGTCAGCATTGGGAGAAACAATGAAGCATTATCACTGAATAGAATGTGTGTTAGTGAGAACAACAGCTTCAAAATGCATTTCCATTTCAGTATTAAGAAACACAGAGATTCACCTTGTTGGCTGTGATGTGTCAGATGTGTTGGGAAATCTTGATCAAAAATATGTCAGGTAAAATATGCCAAGATAAGCATGAACTGACTGTGTTACCATTAAGAAATATTTGGTATTGCATGATTTGGTAGAAGCATGATAAAGAAAGCAATTTTATTTCTGATGCTCTGCAGTGATGGCTCAAAACCTAGCAGTCAGGAGAAAGGTATATCTGCATTCTCCTACCAGCAGATCTGGGAGAAATTCAGAGACCAGAGCCCAGCTGAGAGGGATCTCTTCCTGAATGGCTCCTTTCCGGATGGATTTCAATGGGCAGTCTCTACTGTATCATTCAAAGTAGAAGGAGGCTGGAAGGAACATGGGAAAGGAGAGACTATCTGGGACCGCTTTGGCCACGATGCACAGGTCTTTCAAAACCAGACTGCTGATGTGGCGTGTGACAGCTACTACAAGGTGGACTATGATGTGTACCTGCTTAGAGGAATGCTCTCCCCTAATTATCAGTTCTCCATTTCTTGGACTCGGATTTTCCCCACAGGTCACAAAGAAAGCCTGGTGGAAGAAGGGGCTTTGTATTATGACAGGCTGATTGGTACCCTCCTTGAGTCAGGTATAGAGCCTACAGTGACTTTATATAATTGGGATCTTGCCACGAGCCCTGCAGGACCATGGAGGCTGGGATGAATGAATCTATTGTTATTGCATTCATAGATTTATGCTGACACTGCTTTGGCTAGATATGGAGACAGAGTGACAGACCTGGACCACAGAGTAGCCGTCCCTGGAACCACATTTAGACCCCAGCCCTGGTTTTAGGCAACCTAAAACAAATTGGGTATGGCACTGGGGAACAATCCACCCGAGCATCAAAGACCCCATTGTGGCTTCTTACCTGGTAAGTTTGAGACACTGACACAGAAATCAAAAGCAGTCTTTGTAAACAGTTTGAAAGCTGACTGTCTCTTCATAGGTGACCCACAACATACTGAAATCTCATGCAGAGGCCTGGCATGTCTACAATGACAAGTATCGAATTACTCAGGGTGGAAAAGTGGGCATTGCTCTTAACTCAGACTGGGTGGAACCAAGGAGTTCAGCTAGTCTTCAGGACGTTGAAGCAGCAGAGCGCTACATGACGTTCATGTTGGGATGGTTTGCACACCCCATATTTGTAGATGGAGATTATCCTGTATTGTTGAAGGAGCAGATTGATCGGAAGAACACTGAATGTGGCAACAACATGGCCATGCTCCCTGTCTTTACAACAGAAGAGAATGAGAGGATTAAAGGCACAGCTGATTTCTTTGGGCTTAATCACCACACTTCCTGGCTTATCAGTGACAGTCCAGGTAGTTGTGACCCTGGACCAGAGAGTGTTGGAGACTTTCAGAGGGATGTTGACCCAAGCTGGCCACCGACGGCATCAAGCCACATTCATTCTGTGCCATGGGGTCTTCGGCGTCTGTTAAACTATATTGCTATGGAGTATACATCAGTGACCAATGTGCCCATTTACATCACTGGGAATGGAATGCCAACTGAGTACGACAAGGATGTGCTCAGTGACACTCAGCGTGTAGACTACCTTAAGTCATACATCAATGAAGCAATGAAAGGTAAATATTACCAAGCAAAAAAAATGCATGTTCTCCCCGTGTTTGCAATGGTTTACTCCAGTTGCTTTGGTTTCTTCCCAAAGTCCAAAGTGTCTCTAAAGTGCCTGTAGTGTGTGAGTGTGTTACTACCTTGTGCTCTGTGCTGAAGGTTAGGAGTAAGCATGAGTAAGCAGTTAAGAAAATGAATTCATTTATGAATTTTGGCTGTGGTGGAAAATTACAGCCCATCACAGATACAACACGTCTTGCAGCAAAGGAAAATGATACCTAACTGGCATCCCCTCCATTAGGAATGGCCAATCGTGTCTGTACAATGGCAAACGTAGATGAAAGGCACCTCCCGGACTTGAACCCGTGTCACCGTGGTGCTGGGATAGCATATTGCTGCTTTATCTGATATCCTCATTCAAAAGATTCCAAAGTAAAAGAATGGACTAAACATAGCATGGTACCATGTTACATGTAACTAATGGTTTGCATTTTTTCACCATCAGCCATCCTGTTGGACAGCGTTGCCATAGAGCGATTCACAGTTCAGTCCCTAATGGATGGATTTGAGGGACCACAAGGCTACAGTCAAAGATTTGGATTGCATTTTGTAAATTTTGAGGATCCCAATAGACCCAGAACCCCAAAAGCGTCAGCCTACTACTACTCCCAAATCATCCAAAGAAATGGCTTTGCAGAGACAGAAGGAAGCTCTGTTGTCAGAATCTTTAGTAAAGAAAATGATGCCTCAAGGCTACCTAGTCTGCCACCATCTGATGTTCCTTCTAAAGCAAAAGTTGTGTGGGAGAAGTTTCCTTTTCTCCCCCTCAAACCAAGTTCCAGAAAAAGCTTTATCACTATGGAACATTTCCAGAAGGATTCCAGTGGGGCGTGTCATCCTCAGCATATCAGATTGAAGGTGGCTGGGATGCTGATGGGAAGGGACCTAGTGTGTGGGACACATTCACTCACAAGCCTGGATCTATTCCAAACGATGACAATGGCGACGTAGCATGTGACAGCTACAATCAAATTGAACAAGACCTGTACATGTTGAGAGCCCTGAAAATAAATACTTACAGGTTCTCTTTATCTTGGCCAAGGATATTTCCCAGTGGTTATAGAGACTCCTTAAATATGGAAGGAGTCGACTATTACAACCGACTCATAAATGGTCTCACTGCATATAACATAACCCCAATGGTGACACTCCACCACTGGGACCTCCCACAAGCTCTTCAAGACATCAACGGTTGGGAAAATGAAGCAATGATTGACATATTCAACGATTACTGTGACTTCTGCTATGAAACATTTGGTGACAGAGTGAAGTTCTGGATGACCTTTAATGAACCCCATGTAATTGCCTGGGTCGGTTTTGGATTGGGAACAATTCCACCCAATATTCAGAAACCTGAAGATGCTCCTTATAGGGTAGCACATAACCTCTTAAAGGCACATGCTAGAGCGTACCACACCTATGATGAGAAATACAGAATTACACAAAATGGCCTGGTCTCCATTAGTCTGAACTCTGACTGGATTGAGCCTATAGATGTAAACATACCTCGTGAGGTGGTGGCTGCTGACCGGGCCCTTCAGTTCCAGCTTGGATGGTTCGCACATCCCATCTTTAAAAATGGAGACTATCCCAATGCCATGAAGTGGCAGGTGGGTAACAAGAGTGAGATCCAAGGTTCATCTGAATCCAGGTTACCAGCGTTTACTGAGCAGGAGAAAGCATATATCCAAGGCACTGCTGATGTCTTCTGCATTAATGCCTACACCACCAAAATGGCACATCATGTGACAGCTAAACTTTCACCAAAGTCTTATGAGTATGATCAGGATGTCGCTGTAGAAAATGTAGAAGACTCTTATGCTACTGCAATGAAGGAACTGAGGGCAGCTGCTTGGGGACTGAGAAGACTTCTAAACTGGATAAAGGAAGAGTATGGGGACCCTGAAATTTATATAACAGAGAACGGAATGGCTACGGATACTGACGTAACAGTTGATGACACACAAAGAATATTCTTCCTAAAGTTGTACATCGATGAGGCTCTTAAAGGTGGGGTAACATTGGTACTTGGAAAATACTTTTTAAAAGTACTAAAAGAAAATAATATTAATATATTTTTTTATTGCATTTATTTTATTAGCACAAAACTTGGATGGCGTGCGACTGAAAGGATACATAGCTTGGTCTCTAATGGACTCATTTGAGTGGCTCCATGGCTACAGTGTTGGCTTTGGACTTCACCATGTGGATTTCAAACATTCAGACCGACCAAGAACTCCAAAACGCAGTGCTCATTATTACTATCACATAGTGAGAGACAATGGCTTTCCATTTCCAGTTGAAGACGAACCATTGTATGGCCATTTTCCTGAAGGGTTTGCATGGAGCACAGCTACTGCATCATATCAGGTATACAGCATAACGTACTAATGTGTAGTGCAGTGGTTCCCAAAATGGTGGGGGGGCAAATGATTGTTGAATAACAAAAATGTAAGATACATACAGTAATGCCTTTCACCTGTGATAATTCCACAGTAAATGTGATTTCGCACGTTTTGTTTTGTTCAATAAGAAGTAGCAGTTTTGTGTGAATTACAGTATTTAAAACAAATTCCAATGCTGTTTGGAAGCAGAAGACGTGTACATGTGTGTTGGAGTGGTGGGGCTCAAAAATATACTTATCTACAAAAGGGGGCACTGCAGAAAAAGTTTGGGAACCACTGGTGTAGTGTACGCCGCTATCTTTGGGCCTCTTTACCATGATGTCTTGTTACTTTCACAAACCTTAGATAGAAGGAGGCTGGAGAGCAGATGGGAAAGGTCTGAGCATCTGGGACAAGTTTGCACACACTCCTCTAAGAGTGGGAAACGACGACACGGGTGATATTGCCTGTGATAGCTATAACAAAATCAGTGAGGATATCGAATTGCTTAGAAAACTCAAGGTGAACCACTACCGCTTCTCCATATCCTGGTCGCGAGTTCTGCCTGATGGAATTATAGGAAATATCAATGAACCAGGACTGAACTATTATCACCGGCTCGTGGATGCACTTTTGGCAGCCAATATAAAACCTCAGGTGAGCAAAACCTTAACATAAGCGAAAATCAATGCCTTTTTAAAGTGTTTTATTGATGTGGGTGCTCTAAATCATAGAAATGTATAAATTTGGAAGAGATTCCTTTGTGTTTGAAGGATTTGTTGTTTATACGAAGGGTCTGTAGCTGTTACAGATTTGCAAATGTTTGCCTAACTAGATGGCTTGTAGGAAACTTTGCAGTAAAGCTCATCCCACAAGATTTCAGTAGGGTTCTTTACATTCATCTGTAGTCCAATATAGGTCTGTTTATCCTTAAAATATGGATTATTTTTAAAGATATAGTAATTAAGGCTGTAGCATCACAATGAAAACGAATACAGCCTTTCAATATCAGCACCAACATATCAAAAGATATTGCTTGCATGATAATATTTATGATCAATATCAAATCGAGGATCACAAGTTCAAGGCCTGTCGATGCAATAGCTATCTTGGGCCAGAAGTCCTATAAAGCATCGATGGCCCTGATCTCTGAGTGAGAGGGATGGCTCTCATCACTCCCCAGTGGCTCAAAGTTACATTAAGCAACCTCAGACATGTTAGAGTTCAGGTTTTTGGAGGGAGGCAACTATAGCGCCCTCATGAGACCAACCTTGTTCAAAGGTTAAAAGACAAATTTTGCTGCTTTTAAAGCCTTAAGAAGGGTCTTTTACCTCTGACAGTCCAAAATATTTTACATTTATATTTGCAGCATTTAATAGATGACCCTTTTCCTGAGAAATTTCAGCTGACCTAATCTTGAGCTCAAAGGCCCAACTGCACCACCTCAGTCCCAACACATGCTTCATATATTACTGTATTTTCTTCTTTTCTGTGCCAACAGGTCACGCTGTATCACTGGGACCTCCCTCAAGCTCTGCAGAACGATGGCGGTTGGGAGAACGATACAATCGTTGAAAAGTTCAGGGACTATGCTGACGTTGTCTATAGCAGTCTAGGAGACAAAGTCAAGTTTTGGATCACTCTTAATGAGCCCTACAATGTTGCAGCTATTGGACATGGTTATGGTACTGCTGCACCAGGTACAGTATCATTAAGGGTTTGCATTATGAATCGCAGTGAAAGTTAATACAGCCTTCCAATATCAGCACCAACATATCAAAATATATTGCTCGCATGATATTATTTATGATCAATATCAAATTGAGGATCGCATGTTCAAGGCCTGCCAATGCAATAACAAACATGGGCCAGGAGTCCAACAGAGCACAGCATATGGCCTTCATCACTCCCTAATGGGTCAACGTGACAGTAACCAGCCTCAGACATCTTGGAGCTCATATGTATATTCGGAGGCAGCTAGCGCCCTCATCAGAGTTGTGCACCGGCATGATGAAACTCTATTAGCTCAGTTCCAGACAAGGCATTGTAGGATGTGGCAACAACCAAATTGGGAGAAAACAACAATCTAAGTAGAAGTGCCTGGACCACACTGATTTGACCCTTAAGTGTAAATTCTCTCTGTTTAGGAATAAGCATAAGGCCTGGGACAGCACCATACATTGTGGCCCACAACCTGCTTAGGGCCCATGCTGAAGCTTGGCACTTGTACAACGACAAGTACAGAGCCACACAAGGTGGCATTGTGGGTATCACTATAAATTCAGATTGGGCACAACCTAGGAACCCCTATAAGCAAGAGGACGTTGATGCAGCCAGACGCTTGTTGGAAGTAAGAACTCATACTTCAACAGTTAGTGTTTTTTTTCCAGTGAACCGCACCAATTTGGTTGTTATCTGAGCCAGTACTTGCTGTTCCAATGTAGTTCCAGCTTGGCTGGTTTGCACACCCAGTGTTTAATGGAGACTACAGTGATATCATGAAGAACAGAGTGCGAGAGAGAAGCTTGGCCGCTGGTCTGCCCAAGTCCCGGTAAAACACATCATACAATCAAGTCAAACGCCACATCAGCAACGATCAAACGTTTAATTAATATGTATGCTTTGTAAAGACTTCCAGAATTTACTCCTGAAGAAGTGGAAAGAATAAAGGGAACTCACGATTACTTTGGGTTCAATCATTACACCACTGTGCTGACGTCCAACGTGGATTACAAGAACCTACAACACTATGATGGAGACAGGTAAAAATCACGTTCTTCTCATATTAGCTACATAAATACTGTACTCCTTTATGCTTTCACCTTTATAGGGGGGTTGGAACTACTCATGACCGTTCATGGCTGGACTCTGGATCAAGCTGGTTGAAAGTGACACCATTCGGATTCAGAAAAATCCTGAATTTCATTAAGGAGGAATATGGAGATCATCCTATATACATTACTGAGAATGGAATCTCTGAGAGAGGAGATATGAACCTAAATGATGCTCATAGAATCCACTACTATGAAAACTACATCAATCAAGTTCTGAAAGGTATAATATGGTGTGTCCTTGATGTTGCTTCACATTGTTTTACAGTTAGTGATTTAGCAGACGCTCCTATCCAGAGTGACTTTCAACTAATAAAATCTTACAATGTACAATCCAAGTAATTGTGGGTTGAGGGCCTTGCTTAAGGGTTCACCATTGGAAGCGTGGTGGTGCTGAGGCTTGAACCCTGATCCATCTGGTCTTTAGACCACCACACAGTCCCAGTTACTCAAATAATATGCAAACATTATACTAGGAACTATACTAATACTATTGGGGGTGGGTTGCATATTTATTTCAAGAGGGACTGGGCAGTTGGTAAGGACTGAAGTGGAAATGGTGCCATGTACAACCAAATTTTTGAGGAAAACCTGTGGCATTCTTCTAGACAGCTGAAGATGGTCAGATGGTTCACCTCCTATCACTGACCCTAAAAAATCCTGCTGCTGAATCCAAGCTGCTGTTGGACTCTTGAGCAAGGCTGTTACCTTCAACTGCTCCACTCATTTTTAATTTGCCTCAAGGTCTGACGTGTTGCAGATGTTTTTCTGCTCCCCACAGCTGTACAGTGTGGTTTCTGTCAGATTGAACCAGTCTGGACATTCTCGACTGACCGCTATCATCAACAAGGCATTTCCGTTCACACTGAATGTCCATCATTGGATGTTTTTCTTTATTGCACAATTCTGCATAAACTGTAGTGACTGCTCTGTGTGAAACCAGCCCATCTGGCCTCTTGCAAGATCATTGACATCACGTTTTCACATTCTTATGGCTTGTGTGAACATTAGCTGAAGCCGCTGGCCCATATCTGCATGATTTGTTACACTGCACTTTTTCCATTGACTGCCATTGCTAGTGCATGTGCATGTTGTGTAAAATCACATTTGAATTTTAGTTTTATCTCTCTAGCTTATTTACTAGATGGTGTCGACATCCGTGGCTATACAGCTTGGACTCTGATGGATAATTTTGAGTGGGCTACGGGTTTTTCTGAGAAATTTGGCTTCTTCTATGTGAATCGTTCAGACGTGAATCTGCCACGCATACCCAAGCAATCTGCCACATACTACGCCACTATCATAAATTGCAATGGTTTCCCAGATCCCAGTGAAGGACCACATGAATGCCAAAACATTGAGACTGAAGGTAACCATGGGAACCTTTTAAACATGTAATGATGTTAATCTACAATATTATAAAATCATTAAAACTCTGTTCTTACAGGACCAGGCTCACCCACAATGCTTCCACCCTCTGCAATGGCCGTTAGTTTTCTTGGCATGGAGGTCTCTGCTCCAGATGCTGAAGTGGCTCTGTATGTCTTTCTCAGTCTCACCATTGCAGGTGTGATCATAGCTTTCTTCATGACCTACCAAGTCATTAAGACCAGAAAGAAATCAAAACAGCCTGTGGAGGAACACATACATCTCGAAAACAAATTCTGATCAAACTGTTGTTGTTGATGTTATCTTTTACTTGGTTAATTTTGTGAATATTAGTAGGGACAGTTCAGAAATGTGTATAATAAAGCAAAATATATTTAACGTTTGCTGAGCTGATGCTGGTTTTATTATCAGTTGACTCTTCTTTATATACATGTGCCTTCTCTTGTGTTGATGTGCTTCCCCAATCACTTAAATACATGCCTGTTAATGTCTTGGTATATACATCTAGGTGTCCGTTTGTAATTCTTTCACTGGAAACAAATGTGCAGGTTTTTCCAGCTTGAACCAAGTGTTCCTTGGATAGCAGCCCCAATAAAGTCTTACATGAAAGAAAGTAAACATTGTAAATATACACTGCCTATAAACAATCATCATACCCTGTCAAAATCCTTACTTTTTGTCACGTTAAACCCTGATTATGAAAATTAATTTCATCAATTTTTCCCAGCTGTATTTGCACATTATAACTGTCAACAACAATGTGAAAATAATCAATTATTAAAACTTAAATAGTAAAAGACCTCTATTGGAAAAGTAATCAGACTCCTTTAGGGTCACTATTATAAACTTGTTCAGATACAACCAATCACCTTCCAGATCACATGTCAAGCTAACTGCTGCTGCTCCTTCCACTACCAGTAATATTAATAAACTGCTCAGTGGAAACGACTCTACAGTACTAGAATACTAGTGCCACGGTTGGCACTGCTGGAAGTAACACCATTACCTTCAACTGCTACATGCTGTAAATGTAGTCATCAACCACTAGAGGTGGGCAAAGTCCTGTTTTGTCTAATCTAATTACAAGTGTTTGGTTAGTTCAGCAGTCAAAAATCCAGACAGCGTGTGTATGTGTCAGTATGTGTATAAATAAAGGTTTAGCATTTCATATTTTCCTGGCTGTGAATTTAACCGTAAATCATATCAGTTTAAAATGCAGTACATCAGTACAACATGTAACAGGCGGTTGCAATGGATGTTCTGATTTTACTACATGCCCACAAGGTGGAGACATAAGACTGTAAACCGGGGCAAAAGAAGACAAATGCTGCTGCATTGGTATTTAGTATTAATGATCAATTGGTGTCCGTGTATAGCAGTAAATACAGTTGCATAATTGATTATCTGCTACGTGGAAATTTCCATTCAATAGCTGATATTATGCTATGCATGTGGAGTTAATTGCCTCGAAAACATAACTAACTCGCAAGGCGTTCTCTGAGTTTTTCTCTGAGGAGTTCTGAGGCGTTTTCTGTTCTCTGGCATGTTCTCTGAACTGTTTACTGAGGCGGTTTCTTTTTGTGTGCGTGTGACCAATAGTTTGTTTATTTTAACGACACAACAACAGACACCAGACATCATAGATGTTCCAGACTGAAGATTCTGATTTAAATGGACCATATATATATATATATAGAGAGAGAGAGAGAGAGAGAGAGAGATAGATAGATAGATAGATATAAATATATATAGAGAGATATAGATATAGAGAGATAGAGATATATAGATGACTTGCCACAGCTGGAAAGAATTCATCACTACTACATATTTTTTTGGAATTCTGAGGCAGTCTCTGAGGTATTCTCTGAGACCTTCTGAGGTGTTCTCTGGGGCTTTCAGAGTCATTCTTTGATCTCTGAGACATTCTCCAAACCGTTCTCTGAGGCATTCTGTGATGTGTTCTGTGAAGCATGCTGAGGGATTCTCAGTCCCTCTCTGAGGCCTTTTATGAGGTGTTCTCTGAGGCGTTTAGTAGCGTTTTCTAATCAGTTTTCTGAGGTGTTCTATGAGGCATTATCTGAGACATTGTCTGAGGCTTTCCAAGGTTTTTTTTTAAGTGTTCTGAGGAGTTTTCTGAGACATTTTGAGGCATTCTCTGAGGTTTTCACTGAGGCATTCTGAAGCATTCTCTGAGGCATATTATGAGGCGTTCTCTGAGGCGTTCTCTGAGGCATTCTGAGGTATTCTCTGAAGCATTCGGAAGTGTTTTCTAAGCTGTTTTATGAGGCGAGCTATTCTAAGGCATTTCTACCAGAATTGTTTCCACCACCATGGTTCACAGCAGGTACAAAATTATATTTAGCAGAAGTAAACCAATCATGATAGGATGATAATTAAGAGTAAATACAATAATTAATTAGAATAAATAAAAGTTAGTAGTAGAAAAAAAGTACTTCGTTTGCTAGACACAAATGGAACTGACTGAAACTGTGTTATGGGGTCAGATTACACACAGAGGATGGTTACAGTATATAGAAATTCCTAATATCCACTTTTAAGTATATGACTTAAGTATAGGATATGATTGTATTTGTCCTGAGGAGTGCCTCATATTCCTTTCTCTGTATGGTGTAAGGATGTTGAAAAATAAAGGTATTGAGCACAGAAGTGCCAATAACTGTGGTTTTGTAAAAATCTATTTCCTAAATGCATTTAAAAGTTATTTAACATTTTTATAAGGTCAGTTAAAGGTTAGTTTTCTGTCATCTTTTTATTGTGAGATTAGGCAGATTAACAATAAAGACATCTTATAATCTTTGTTACACATCTTTATCAAGGGTATAGACAACGTGGATCTGTCTGCGTGGCACTTGTAAAACTGCAGTTCTATAACATTTATTGAGGAGCAGGTACAAAGTACTTCTCAAGCTCTTTAGCAGGTGAAATGCTGTTAATATTTAGTGGAGTTCACCTCCTGTTTAGCTAGTCAAATAGCATTTGTAAACATGAACCAGCTTGAAACAGCAAAAAAAAATGTGTCTGTGCTATTCTTTAGCAGAAGTGACTGTTAACCAGCTTAGTTAAAAGTTTGTATGCATCAAAATTAATTATCAATAACAGCAAGAGGTCAAGTACTGAAAATATTAGAAGGTAGTCAGTCTGCTAACTGTGTGTCTGCAAGCTACTGTATGTGCTACCATTACCTACATAAAGTTGTGATTATGATATATTTTAAGATATTTGACTACCACTAAACACACTGCTGAAGTTTAATTATGTAAACTGTAGAGTACTGTGGCCTACTCATGTCTTCATATCTATTTTGATAGTCTATCAGCTGTTATCAGTAACTGCAGTAAACAAAAAAAAAACTAATTAAGTCTCTACAACGTGGCATTATGAAACCGTTGAACCAATGTTCACCTAAGTTAGGGTGTGCAGTTATAAAGGGAACTAGAGGTGATTCCTGTGTGGAATCATTTCTTCACCATGAACATGAAGGACACATTTCTCTTGCTTTTCCTGTTGAGTTTGTCTTGGTCCTGCACTCATGGAGAGCAAAAGCAAGACTTTATGCTCCTAGCAGGTCCTTTAACCAAGCAATTGGTTATGGATTTGAGAACAAACCATTTTGCCAGTCGTACTTTGCCTCGTATTTCATATGCAGATGATGTCTTTGACTGCAGGGATCCTCTGCCTCCACAAACCAGAGATTTTTTTCAGTTCCTGAAGAGCAGTGGGGTGACTCATTTCAAAGTCCCCCTGTCCTGGTTAAACCTCCTCCCCACAGGTGAGCCCAGCCAGGTCAATGAAGATGTCCTGATGTGCTACAGGATCCTCATGAAGCAGCTAATCCAGACAGGCATCCAACCTCTGCTTGTGCTGCACCGTTCCACACTTCCAGAAGGTCTTAGAATCCAGTATGGAGGATGGGATAACCCACATGTGGGGCAGATCTTTAAGGATTATGCAGATTTTGTTTTCACAAAGTTTGGGGATCTGGTTGACTTGTACATCACGTTTAGTCACTTACATGAGCTCAGAGATTCATCAATGTTTCAAAATGCTCTCCAAGTTCATTCAGATGTGCATAAACTCTACCACAGCAGGTTTAATGGTAAGTGATAGTAAACTGCATTTATTTGTCTTTAAAATGCAAAGTGCAGCTTAGTTAAACGTTACCCTACACGTTAAGTACAACAGTTAAGACCATGATAACCTGCGTTTTACATTTGGACATGTATCATATTGTATAGTGTTGTCTAATGAAAACAGGGCAATCATCCATCCATTTCACAAGCACGAGACATGATATGACGGTTTTGGTTTGTTTTTTAGAAGGCCAGGTGTCCCTTGGATTAGCAGGCAATGATCTCACCAGTTTCTATCATACAGATCATATGTACATGGTAAGTGAGTTTTGAATGTCATCCCTCATGTCAGATCAACAATCATGTCAGATGGCTGATTTACCCCCGCCTTTTTCTGTTTAGAAATATCTAGACTTTCTGACAGTTCACATGGAGTATAACTGCATCACCCCTGAAAGTCTGATGGAGGAACTGACACATATACAGGTAATCAACCAGAGGGTATATCCGTGGACTTGTCGCAGACACTTGATTTTATTAATTAATTCTACCTGTTTTCTTAAAGGGCACATATTATGTAAAGCTCTGATTGAGATCTGGGGAATTTGAACGCTGAGACAACTTCATCTCTTTATCATTGTTCTCAAACCATTAAGTTGTGGTGGGGCACATTAAAGAGGCCAGTGAACGGGGACTAACTGTACAGAAACAGACAGACTACAGTCTGTAACTGTAGAGCTACAAAGTGTATGTGGGACTGTGGTATAATAAAGTACTGGACTATTGACCAGAAGGTCCATGGTTCAAATCCCACCTCTGCCAAGCTGCCACTGTTGGGTCCTTGAGCAAGGCCCTTAACCCACGACTGCTTGGATTGTAAGAGCGTATCAATTGTACGTGACTCTTGATAAGGGCATCTGCTAAATGACATGACCCTAAATGTAAATATGTTAAGTAAACCTGATAAAATTGACCAAGGAGTATAGAAACAAGGAGGTGTATCTAATAATGTGTCTGGTGTTCCATTTCAAAATGAACTATTTCTATGGTTTCAGGTAATCACTGGTCATCAACACATCCTCATCTATCGACTTAACATAAAGGAATGTTCTGAAAGCAATTTTCAACCTCTCATTGGTGTCCTAGAAGGTAAAAGTCAGTTCAATGTTCTGTAATCTACTATCAAATAATAATCACAATGGCATGCCTTTGGCATGCCTTTGGTATGGTTTTGTCAGGTATTAACACAGAAGATGAAAAATCCATTAAAATTATAGCAAAAGAAACATTATCATTGAACAGAGTGTGTTGTAATAAGAATGAGACTTTCAAAATGCATTTTCATTTCAGTTTTAAAAAACACAGAGATTCACCTTGTTGGCTGTGATGTGTCTGACGTGTTGGGAAATCTTGATCAAAGACATGTGAGGTAAAATATACCAAGATAGGCACGAACTGACTGTGTTATCATTAATAAATACTTGGTATATAGAAGCATAATAAAGAAAACAATTTTATTTCTGATACTCTGCAGTGAACCTAGCAGTCAGGAGAAAGGTATATCTGCATTCTCCTACCAGCAGATCTGGGAGAAATTCAGAGACCAGAGCCCAGCTGAGAGGGATCTCTTCCTGAATGGCTCCTTTCCGGATGGATTTCAATGGGCAGTCTCTACTGTATCATTCAAAGTAGAAGGAGGCTGGAAGGAACATGGGAAAGGAGAGACTATCTGGGACCGCTTTGGCCACGATGCACAGGTCTTTCAAAACCAGACTGCTGATGTGGCGTGTGACAGCTACCACAAGGTGGACTATGATGTGTACCTGCTTAGAGGAATGCTCTCCCCTAATTATCAGTTCTCCATTTCTTGGGCTCGGATTTTTCCCCACAGTCATCAAAAGAAAGCCTGGTGGAAGAAGGGGGCTTTGTATTATGACAAGCTGATTGGTACCCTCCTTGAGTCAGGTATAGGAATGCCTACAGTGACTTTATATAATTGGGGGGGGATCTGCCCACAAGCCCTGCAAGGGACCATGGGAGGCTGGGATGAATGAATTCTATTGTTGGTGCATTCAGAGATTATGCTGACTACTGCTTTTTGCTAGATATGGAGACAGAGTGTGAAGACCTGGAACACATTTAGCAGTCCCTGGGTGGGTTAGCAACTATGGTTTATGGCACTGGGGAAACATCCACCGAGCATCAAAGACCCCACTTGTGGCTTCTTACCTGGTAAGTTTGAGACACTGACAAGAAGATCAAAAGCAGTCTTGAAACAGTTTTTGAAAGAAAAAAGCTGACTGTCTCTTCATAGGTGACCCACAACCATAACTGAAAATCTCATGCAGAGGCCTGGGCATGTCTACAATGACAAGTATCGAATTACTCAGGGTGGAAAAAGTGGGCATTGCTCTTAACTCAGACTGGGTGGAAACCAAGGGGGAGTTCAGCTAGTCTTTCAGGATGTTGAAGCCGCAGGGAGCGCTACATGGACGTCATGTTGGGATGGTTTGCACACCCCATATTTGTAGATGGAAGATTATCCCTGTATGTTGAAGGAGCAGAAGAATGGATTGATCGGAAGAACAAAAACATGAATGTGGCAAACAAACATGCCATGCTCCCTGTCTTTACAACAGAAGAGAATGAGAGGATTAAAGGCACGGCTGATTTCTTTGGGCTTAATCACCACACTTCCTGGCTTATCAGTGACAGTCCAGGTAGTTGTGACCCTGGACCAGAGAGTGTTGGAGACTTTCAGAGGGATGTTGACCCAAGCTGGCCGCCGACGGCATCAAGCCACATTCATTCTGTGCCATGGGGTCTTCGGCGTCTGTTAAACTATATTGCTATGGAGTATACATCAGTGACCAATGTGCCCATTTACATCACTGGAAATGGAATGCCAACAGAGTACGACAAGGATGTGCTCAGTGACACTCAGCGTGTAGACTACCTTAAGTCATACATCAATGAAGCAATGAAAGGTAAATATTACCAAGCAAAAAAATTTTTAAATATTTTGTACATTTGCCATTTTATAGATTAGATTCTAGCCATTTATGTTACAAGGAACACCATTTGAGGTTCAGCCAGTGAAAAAAATAAAAGTACAATTTTGGCCATGAGTCTGCATGTTTTCCCCGTGTCTATGATAATTTACTCCGGTTCCTCAGGTTTCCTTCCACAGTCCAAAGACAGGAGTGTTAGGCTAATTGGTGTCTCTAAAGTGCCTTTACTGTGTGAGTATGTAAGGGCGCCTTGTCTAGGATTGTTCCTACCTCGTGCTCTGTGCTGTCGGCTAGGCAAAGGCTTTCCCTTGACCCCGATCAGGAGTAAGCAGTTAAGAAAATGAATTAACTGACGAATTTTGGCTGTGGTGGAAAATTACAGTCCATCACAGATACAACAGGGGTTGGCATTGCAGCACCGGAAAATGATCTCCAAATGGCATCTCCTCCATTAGGTATGGCCAATCGTGTCTGTACAATGGCCGAATTACATGAAAGGCACCTCCGGGACTCGAACCCGTGTCACCATGGTGCTGGGCTAGCGGATTGCTGCTGTAACTGATATCCTCATTCAAAAGATTCCAAAGTAAAAGAATGGACTAAACATAGCATGGTACCATGTTACATGTCACTAATGGTTTGCATTTTTTCACCATCAGCCATCCTGTTGGACAGCGTTGCCATAGAGCGATTCACAGTTCAGTCCCTAATGGATGGATTTGAGGGACCACAAGGCTACAGTCAAAGATTTGGATTGCATTTTGTAAATTTTGAGGATCCCAATAGACCCAGAACCCCAAAAGCGTCAGCCTACTACTACTCCCAAATCATCCAAAGAAATGGCTTTGCAGAGACAGAAGGAAGCTCTGTTATCAGAATCTTTAGTAAAGAAAATGATGCCTCAAGGCTCCCTAGTCTGCCACCATCTGATGTTCCTTCT
Source organism: Ancistrus triradiatus (assembly GCA_025084515.1). NCBI lineage: Eukaryota > Metazoa > Chordata > Actinopteri > Siluriformes > Loricariidae > Ancistrus > Ancistrus triradiatus. The sequence continues at coordinate 69,379 of JAJAGP010000511.1, forward strand.
AAAGCAAAAGTTGTGTGGGAGAAGTTCTCCCCTCAAACCCAAGTTGCAGAAAAAGCTTTATCACTATGGAACATTTCCAGAAGGATTCCAGTGGGGCGTGTCATCCTCAGCATATCAGATTGAAGGTGGCTGGGATGCTGATGGGAAGGGACCTAGTGTGTGGGACACATTCACTCACAAGCCTGGATCCATTCCAAACGATGACAATGGCGACGTAGCATGTGACAGCTACAATCAAATCGAACAAGACCTGTACATGTTGAGAGCCCTGAAAATAAATACTTACAGGTTCTCTTTATCTTGGCCAAGGATATTTCCCAGTGGTTATAGAGACTCCTTAAACATGGAAGGAGTCGACTATTACAACCGACTCATAAATGGTCTCACTGCATATAACATAACCCCAATGGTGACACTCCACCACTGGGACCTCCCACAAGCTCTTCAAGACATCAACGGTTGGGAAAATGAAGCAATGATTGACATATTCAACGATTACTGTGACTTCTGCTATGAAACTTTTGGTGACAGAGTGAAGTTCTGGATGACCTTTAATGAACCCCATGTAATTGCCTGGGTCGGTTTTGGATTGGGAACAATTCCACCCAATATCCAGAAACCTGAAGATGCTCCTTATAGGGTAGCACATAACCTCTTAAAGGCACATGCTAGAGCGTACCACACCTATGATGAGAAATACAGAATTACACAAAATGGCCTGGTCTCCATCAGTCTGAACTCTGACTGGATTGAGCCTCTAGATGTAAACATACCTCGTGAGGTGGTGGCTGCTGACCGGGCCCTTCAGTTTCAGCTTGGATGGTTCGCACATCCCATCTTTAAAAATGGAGACTATCCCAATGCCATGAAGTGGCAGGTGGGTAACAAGAGTGAGATCCAAGGTTCATCTGAATCCAGGTTACCAGCTTTTACTGAGGAGGAGAAAGCATATATCCAAGGCACTGCTGATGTCTTCTGCATTAATGCCTACACCACCAAAATGGCACGTCATGTGACTGCTAAGCTTTCACCAAAGTCTTATGAGTATGATCAGGATGTTGCTATAGAAGATATAGAAGATTCTTATGATACTGCAATGAAGGAACTGAGGGCAGCTGCTTGGGGACTGAGAAGACTTCTTAACTGGATAAAGGAAGAGTATGGGGACCCTGAAATTTATATAACAGAGAACGGAATGGCTACAAATATTGACACAACAGTCGATGATACAGAGAGAGTATTCTTCCTAAAGATGTACATCGATGAGGCTCTTAAAGGTGGGGTAGCATTGGTACTTGGACTATAAGCTTTTAAAAGTACTAATAGGAATAAAAGTTTTACAAAACGTTGTGGGTTTTTTGTTTATTAGCACAAAACTTGGATGGCGTGCGACTGAAAGGATACACAGCTTGGTCTCTAATGGACTCATTTGAGTGGCTCTACGGCTACAGTGTTGGCTTTGGACTTCACCATGTGGATTTCAAACATGCAGAACGACCAAGAACTCCGAAACACAGTGCTCATTATTACTATCACATAGTGAGAGACAATGGCTTTCCACTTCCAGATGAGGAGAAACCATTGTATGGCAGTTTCCCTGAAGGGTTTGCATGGGGCTCGGCTACTGCATCGTATCAGGTAAACAGCATAATGTACTGTATACTATCATGTAGTGTACTCTGCTATCTGTGCCTCTTTATTGTAATGTCTTGTTAATTTCACAAACTTTAGATAGAAGGAGCCTGGAGATCAGATGGGAAAGGTCTGAGCATCTGGGACAAATTTGCACACACTCCTGATAAAGTGGCAAACTATGACACGGGTGATATTGCCTGTGATAGCTACAACAAAATCAGTGAGGATATTGAATTGATTAAAACACTCAAGGTGAGCCACTACCGCTTTTCCATATCATGGCCACGAGTTCTGCCTGATGGATCTACTGGAAAAATCAGCGAAGCAGGACTGAACTATTATCAGCGCCTGGTGGATGCACTTTTGGCAGCCAATATACAGCCTCAGGTGAGCAAAACGTTAATATATGTGGAAATCTATGCCTTTTGTAATTTTGAACAGTGTTTTACTGGTGTTGCTTGTCTAAAATCATAGAAGCATGTATAATCATGTAAGGAATGTATTTGTTTTTGAAAGATTTGTTATTTTATGTAAAGATTCCATGAATGTGATCTTATATCTTATAGATCTTAGATCTTATATCATATGATCTTATAGTCTGGAGCTGTTATTACAGACAATAATCACTACAGTTAAAAATTCCTTGTCTCTGAGCCAAGATTGGGCATCATAGAATGTATAATATGACATCTTCGCTACAGCTGATTGTAGTGGCAGTGATGAAACGCAAATGTCACGAGGGGTTTAAGGAATTGTGACAGCAGACAATGTTTTTATGTCGCATCAGAGTTAATAAAAAGAAATAGCAGATGAATTGCAGCTTTCTGGTATGTAGCTAGATAACTAGCAAGTAAACACTGTTTAGATGAATCACGTTTATTTACCTCCATGACATCATGAAACTACTTAATGTGCCTCAGTTCCCACATACAGCAAGTAAGTAATTATGCTTATTCAGACATGGAGAACACATGGCACCTTAGAAATTGTTATAGGATTCGCCCAAAAGTTTAAGGGAATCGTCACATACAATGTGAGAGCTTGCTGAAATCGCACAGCGTAAAACAGGCTTCAGGATACAGTACGTAAAGCATTCATTTTTCTACAAAAGTACATTTCCTCTTGTGCAGAATCTTGACCTACTGCTTATTTTCTATCTGATTAGATCCAATTCTTTCCTGACAATTGTGGATACCTTTGTATGATATCTTCAGTGCTTGAAAGCAGTCTGTTCCCAAAACACCAACAGACTGATGTGAAATGTTGTAGACAGTTTGGACCCAGAATTGAACTTTAGAGAAGGAATACCTTGCAAGCCAACTAAATTCAAGATACTGTATTGCTCTATTGTGTATACGCCAGCAATTGTGTCACAGGCAGATACAATTGGCTGTGTCTGATGGATGGGAGGTTTGTCAGAGGATTGCTCCCCAGTTCTTCTCTCTGACCACTACCCAGCCCTACAATGGATTACATAAGATAACATTAGATAACAATATGACATGACATGCCTTGCCATATAAGCAGTCATGATGTACTTTTGAAATCTTGCTCTTTAGAAGGCAAAGTCTGCTGCTGCTGTTGCTTTTCAAGCCTTAAACAGGGTATCTTACCTCTGGCTGACCAACAATATTTACAGCATTTAGCAGGCATCCCTTATCCAGAGCATGGAACAATTTTATATGGAAGCAACTGTGAGTGAAGAGCATTGTTAAAGAGCCCAAAAACTTGGCAATGCTGAGACTCTAACCCTGAACCTTCTGGTTCATAGTCCAGTAACTTAACTGCTTTGCCACCTCAAACTTTACACATGCTTCATATACTTCTTTTCTGTGTTAATAGGTCACACTGTATCACTGGGACCTTCCTCAAGCTTTGCAGGATAATGGCGGTTGGGAGAACGATACAATTATCGAAAGGTTCAGGGACTATGCTGACGTTATGTATAGTAGTCTAGGAGACAGAGTAAAGTTTTGGATCACTTTTAATGAGCCCTTGGTTGTTGCACTGCTTGGACACTGTTATGGCAATTTTGCACCAGGTACAGTATCATTGAGGGTTTGCAATATAAAATTGTATTACTTTTGATATCAAATTATTTTGCTATAACTATAAAAACATATCACAATATATTGCTTGGATTATATTATTTATGATCAATATCAAACTGTGAATAGCTAGTTCAAAGCCTATTGATGCAATAATGAGAGCAGAGCATCACTGGCTCTGATCTCTGAGTGAGTGGGATCGCCATCATCACCCCGTAATGGCTCAAAATGATATTAACCAGCCTCAGACATCTTTGACCTTATGTTAATGGAGGAAGACAGCTAGCACCCACATCAGACCTGCTATTAGCTCAGTTCAGAACAAGGCATTGACTGGCTTTACTTGTCTTTACAGAGCCTACCCTCACATATATAAGTAGGAAGTGGCAATGACCAAATTGAGAGAAAACAAGAATCCAATAAAACTAATCCAAAAGTAATTGGACCACATTGACATGACTCTTAAGTACAAATTCTCCTCTCTGTGTAGGTATAAGTGATAGGCCTGGGACAGCACCTTACACTGTGACCCACAACATACTTAAGTCCCATGCTGAAGCTTGGCACCTGTACAACGACAAGTACAGAGCCACACAAGGTGGAATTGTCGGTATCACTCTAAATTCAGAATGGGCAGAACCAAGGAACCCCTATAAGCAAGAGGATATTGATGCAGCCATACGCTTGTTGGAAGTAAGAACTCATACTTCAACATTTCCAGTGAACTGCACCAATTAGGATATAATCTGAGTCATTACTTGCTGTTCTGATGTAGTTCAATCTTGGATGGTTTGCTCATCCTGTGTTTAATGGAGACTACAGCGATATCATGAAGAACAGAGTGCGAGAGAGAAGCTTGGCCGCTGGTCTGCCCAAGTCCCGGTAAAACACATCATACAATCAAATCAAGTGCCTAATCAGCAACAATCAAACATGTAACTAATATGTATGTCTTTGTAAAGACTTCCAGAATTTACTCCTGAAGAAGTGGAAAGAATAAAGGGAACTCACGATTACTTTGGGCTCAATCATTACACCACTGTGCTGGCCTTCAACATAGACCGGACCGATGAACACTATGATGCAGACAGGTAACAATTCTTCTGTTCATGATCTTCTAATATTAGCCACATAAATGTTGTACTCCTGTATGCTTTCACCTTTATAGGGGGGTTGGAACTATTCATGACCGTTCTTGGCTGGAGTCTGGATCATTCTGGTTGAAAGTTGTGCCTTTTGGATGCAGACTACTTCTTAAATTCATTAAGGAACAGTATGGAAATCCTCCAATATACATCACTGAGAACGGCGTATCTGAACGAGGAGATGTGGACCTGAATGACAGTCATAGAATCTACTATTATGAAAACTACATTGGTCAAACATTGAAAGGTACAAAGAACATGCTTTATGGTTAATCGTTTAGCAGATGCTCCTATCCAGAGCAGCTTACAACACATAAAATCGACAAGCAATTGTGGGTTAAGATCCTTGCTCAAGGGCCCACCAGAGGAAGTTCGGTCTATAGTCCAGCACCTTTATCACCACAGTCCCAGTACTAAAATAATATACAACAGTTTTATTAGGAACTGTAATAATACTGGGTAGGACCTCACTGTTGTAGCCCATCTGCCTCAAGGTTTGATGTGTTGCAGATGCTTTTGTGCTCCCCACACTTGTATAGTGTGGTTTGTCTGAGTAGCCTGTCTGTCAACTCGAACCTGTCAGGCCGTTCTCGATTGAGCCCTCTTATCAACGAGGCATTTCCTTCCATACTGAATGTTTTTCTTAATTTCACCATTCTACGTAACCTGTAGTGACTGTTGTGTCGGGAAAATCCCAGGAGATTAGCAGTTCTAGAAATTCCATACCAGCCCATCTGGCACTAACAATCATGCCAAGGTCAAAATCACTGACAACACATTTTCATTTTCTGATGGTTGATTTGAAAAGTACCGAAAGCTGCTGTCCTGTGTCCATTTGAATGATTTTAGTTTTATCTCTCTAGCTCATTTACTAGATGGAGTCGACATGCGTGGCTATACAGCTTGGTCTCTGATGGATAACTTTGAGTGGGCTGAAGGTTATTCTGAGAGATTTGGCTTCTTCTATGTGAATCGTTCAGACGTGAATCTGCCACGCATACCCAAGCAATCTGTCGCGTACTACAGCACTATCATAAAGTGCAATGGTTTTCCAGATCCCAGCGAAGGACCACATGAATGTCAGAACCCTGAGTCTGAAGGTAATCATGGCCAACTTTTCAATATTCGTAAACAGGGCCAGATTTCTGCTGCACTCCCCAAGAAATGTTTGGTATACCCATTAAAGAAAACTAGACCCTCCTGTGTCCCATGATGTGATTTCCCCCCAGACATTTTCAGTTTGTAATCATGTTCATCCACAATATTATAAAGTCTTAAATCTTCTTACAGAACCAATCTCACCCTCGATGCTTCCATCCTATGAGAAGGCGGTTAGTTTTCTTGGTATGGAGGTCTCCACTCCAGACGCTGAAGTGGCTCTGTATGTCCTTCTCAGTATCACCATGGCAGGCATGGTCATCGCTTTCTTCATGACCTACCAAGTCATTAAGTCCAAAAAGAAACCAATACAGCCTGTGGAGGAACACATTCATCTCGAAAACAAATTCTGATCAAAACTGTTGATGTTATCTTTTACTTGCTTCATTTGGTTAAAATTATTAGGGACGGTTCAGAGATCTGTATAATAATGTTTTATCACTTCCTTAAACGATGATGGGTTTTATTATTTGATGTCTGTTTTATGATGAACCTTCTCTTTTCATATACAGAAGTGCCTTCTCTTGTGTGTTGTGCGAGTATGCAATTCTTTCACGGGCAACAAACGTGTGTTTTCTCAACTTGAACTAAGTCTTCCTGGGATCACTTAGGATCCTTGTAAATCTGTACGCTGCCTATATAAAATCATCATACACTTTCAAAATCCTTACCTTTTGTCACATTAAACCTTTATAACAAAAATAAACAAAGTCTGATTTTTTTCAGTTGTATTTGCACATTACAACTCTCAAGAATAAAGTGGAAATAAGTAAACTGTTAACATTTAATCAGAAAAAGAGCTTATTTGGATAAGTAATCAGCCTCTTTATTAACTGTCATATAGAACCAATAACCTTCCAGATCACACATCACACTAACTGGCCCCACCTGTCATCAATTTTATTTGATTCTTCCACTACCAGTTATAAATGATAGCACAAATAAATCACCATGGTTGGGATTATGCTTTCAAAGGGGTCCTGGAATACATACGCTCTTTCCACAATTACTTCCGCATCATCCTCAGTGCTGCTCTAACATTTCCAGTTTTCCAACTATAAAACTGCCATTAAGTGGTCATAGCTTGGGAATCTGTTGCAAATGGATTACATTAACAGCAAATTGGTTATCAAATTGTCGGTGCATCTGTTGTGGTGTTTACTACAGTAATACCCTGAAATTCGCGTTACGTTCCTACACCCCCTATAATTTTGGACGGACAACTAACAAAGCCCTGTCTTAAAAAATAAAGTACCTATCTTCATGTTAAACCCTAAATGTCCCCAAAACACTTCAAGTTCGTTTAAACATTGATTTGGATACAGTAGCGTCAGCGAAAGTCCCTATAAACATAAATACTAGGCTAATGCAAACGGTCGTTATGTTTGTGTTTTATATTAACATTAGACATATGATAATATATGCAGTATAATTAGATACAGTCAATAGAACATTAGTGTTACAGTATTAGAAATTATATTCAGGTAGTATGTTCAGTCAGCTGATGTTGGAAACGTAAAAAAAGCAAATGGTGCATGAACTCTTATAATACCGAACGTAATATGATATAATAATAATTCTTGCAGTATCATTGGATACAGTAAGTAAAACATTATTTTATGAAATAATCTCTATGAATTATTATTCTTAAAAAATGTATGCTAAAAATGATATACACAACTTTCCGGCCACAAAAACAATCTACAGATTACATCTGCTGGACCCACGAATTTCAAGTGTTAGGTTCCAAGGAAAAAATACCCGAATTTGTGAAGCCGCAGATTCAGATTTCTCAGCTCTTCCACTTCATGGGACAGATCTTCATTTTCCGCGCAAGACATGTCCAGACATGACAGGACAACACAGTAATCTATTGATCCAGGAAGGTCTTTCCCACGCGGTGTCTGAGTGCTGTAGTCGTTCCTCTCAAAAAGCAGCAGCACTGCACATTTTTCCAGTCTTCTCCGACCTTCTGGTGTTTTCGGTTCCACCAAGTGGTCTATTATGAAGTGTCTCCTACAGACTTTGGTATGTGGAGAAATTCTAAAGTGGTCCCAACAGATGTTTATTAGCCACTGTCTCCTGAGGTCACTCTAGGCTATGGAAACTTAAACTTCCATTAAATTTTGCAGAGGCAGGGCAGTGCTCTTTATATTTCTTCAAGTTCTGAAACTGTTCTGTCTTAAAAAACCTTACAACGGACACTCATTTTGAAAACGTGCTAGCAAAAAACGGAAAGTTTGTAGAATGCTAGTGCATATAAACAACGCGACCGGAAACGTATGAGCCGTACTATTTGAAAACGGAAGTGCGTCACGGCCATGCACTCAAGTAGTCCATTGTGGAAAGGCCACAAGCTGTGAGATGGATGCTACAAATAGGGCTAAATGCTGTAAACGTAGTTATCAACCACTAGAGGTGGGTAAAAGTCCTGTGAGGTTTAATCGAAGACAAGTGTTTGGTTAGTTCAGTAATCAAATCTGTACAGCATTAAATCAGTAGCCATGTGGTTAAAGAACGGTGAGCATTTCATATTTGCCTTGCTGTGAGGGTTTAATCATAAATCATATCAGTTTACACTGCAGTAAATCTCTGAATTCCAAACAGGAGGTTGCAATTGATGTTCTGATTTTACTACATGTCCAGTAGGTGGAGACATAAGACCGTCCATCATATGAAGTTCTGGAAATGGTCACCGGGACAAAAAAGGCAGAGACTGCTGGATTTTTTTTATAGTATAGCACTACGTTTTAATGACAAAGTGGTGTCAGGGTAACGTAGTAAATACGTGGTTGCATAATGCTATTGGAAATTTCCGTTCAATAGCTGATGCTATGCTAAGCATACTATGGAATCAATTGCCTTAGCCTAAAACGAGTTAGGGGGTTGGAATAAATCTTAATTCTATCATAATCACAGTGTAACCTGAAGCATTGGGAGGAATGCCTCTATGTCTGGCCAGTGTAGAGCTGAACCAGTCCTTCCTTCAGACACAAAATTTGCATTAATTATTTACAGGTGGTTCCCATTTGTGACACAGAAGGAGATTATGTTACATCCATTTTTTTTTGGAGGATTTCATAGCAAAAGCTCATATCATGGGCAGTGCTGGTTCAGCTGTTGAGATACTGTACTATTGACCTAAATGTTGAGGGTCCAAGTGCATTGCCAAGATGCTAATGTTGGGTCCCAGACCATTACTTCTTTAAAGTAAGCACCACACATGGGGCCAGATGTTCACCAAGCCCATATTTGTCTCTTATAGTGGATGATGGTGAAGTATGATTCATAACTGCAGACAATCATATCCAATGGAATGGTTATGACTGCCGGGAGTTCAGTGGAAATGTGCTTTGACATCACTTCCATACCAAGTTTATCCCCTGCAGTAGTAGTTCAGTAGCAGTATGCATGGACAGTTCCTCATATTCTACCCAATTAATATTCTCCATGTTATCAGCTGCTGATATGTACCAACCCCTCCATTAAGGGAGAAGGGTCGCAGACCACCCAGGCCCTCTGTAAAAATCGTGGCAAACTTTTACAGGGAGATCATGCCCAGATGGCGCACGTCTACCATATCCACCATTTTAGTCACCATGCTCTTTAAGGTAGCGTTACCTTAGACACAGCCAATTGTATCTGTAGAGCTACCGACAAGGCTGAGGGCAAGGAAAAAGATTCAAACTCAGGTTTCCGTGGTGATGGGCTAACTTATTTGACTATGTGCCCCCTTTTAGACACACTTCTGCCCATGTAATGCACATGTCATCACCCACAGGCTGTGCTACAGCATATTGCAAATTTAAGTTCTAAATTGGAGCATGTTATAACAAATTCTACTATCAGAATAAATGACAGTTATACACGTACAAAGCAGAATTCCGTTATCATTGGCTTATATTCTGTAACACATAGCATTTGAGTTTGTTTGTTGCTGAGATGTTCCTTGTCCCTGTGGGCATGCAGCTTATTTTTAGACAATCGATATCACATCATTCAGAGAATCATCAGAGACCCTACAGCCTCTCCCACTGGACTTAAGTGACGTCAATGTAGCCCCATGCTATGTTCCATCATGGCTGTTTATTATGTCTGGAGCATTTATAGCACAGACCCAGCAGCAGTAAGGTTGCTCAGGCAGCTTTAACGTCATGTTAATCCCAACAAAACATAAACAACCCCTGGGAGCAAATAGTGTTTATAGGGGCCCATGTGACTTTATACCAAACTAACTGTGGAGTCTGTTCAACCATGGCAAACAGAGTAGTGGTTTAGTCTACCATTACAAATCATATAGTCAACATAACAGTGAATACATTTCAGGTTTTGTAGTATTTTGTATGTTCCCACTTTTGCTGTAATCCAAGTTTATGCAAAACCAGATGATCCATATTGTCCAGCTTGATTTCACAGTATTCCAAGGAGCACCTGCTGATGGTACTGCATACTTGACTTTTTCTATCTTCAAGATCCCCTATAAGTTCACCTATAGGGTTTAGATCAGGAGGAACATAATAAATTCAGTCTTTCATTCCAATTGTAGTGCTGATTATCAAACTCACTCAGTCACACTGTAGTCCAAGCCAGGAGTGCCGAAGCTAAACCAGCAGTACATGACACAAGGCGGGAACCAACCGCCTGTCCAACCAACCAAACAAGTACACACATGTACACATGGTCTCATGTACAGTACACACATACTCACTCCCCCTGGACACTCTGGCGATGCCAGTTAACCCAACACGTTTCAAAGGAGTACCCAGAGGAACACCAAACGGACAGGGGAGAACATGCAAACTCCACCCAAACAGTGGTGGGGCTTGGATTTGTGAGGCGACAGCACTAACCACTGCATTGCCACTGCACCCCATGCTTATTATATGTAAAGGTTCACTAGTGCTTTGAGGCTTTAGTAGCTGTCTGAGAAAAGTGAGTAGCTACTTTAATATGAGCATGTTTAATCATAATAATTGTGAGATTATTAATGGTCATTGAACCTACTGCAGGTATTGAGACTTCCATAACCAAACTCCGAGCCCGAAGTGCTATTCACTCAACTCCGTCAGCAATTTCTATTTTAACCAGTAGAATATTGTGATCTACGGTGTCAAATGTCATGCTGAGATCAGTAAGTATAAGCAAACAGATGGTTCAAGGCCAATAACAGGTCAGGACTTTAACCAGAGCTGTTGTAGTACGGTGATAAGAAAACCTCATGCACGTGATTCCTATGCAGTTATGAACTCTGCCCACTAAACAGAACTGAAAGTGAGTCAAGAGGGAAAAGTACGCTCAAGAGAGCAATTTGATTCTTTGTGAGTCTTGAAACATGTTTCACTGAAGCTACTCCTCTCACTGACAGCAATGACAGCATTTACTTCACAGTCATTTAGACCACTTGTAGTTGTGGTGTGTATAGGAGCTGAGGGGAAGTAGCAGGAACGCTGAGATGCTGTGTTTTCCCCATAATTACTGAACTGGATTTCTGACACACCCCCTTTCCAGGAAAGAGCCCTGTGTCTTCCCACTTAAAATACAAAAGCATGCAAACATTAGTGGAGGGATGAAGCAGGATGAAGGGTCTTGATCATGTATTATCATTGAAGAGCTGAGGTTTGAACTCCCAGCCTTAGGAACAGTCATTTGGCAGATACCTAGAAGTTCACCAGTTAGTAAGAGTGGATACAATCCAAGCAACTAAGAGTTTAGGGATTTATTCAAGGCTCCACCAGTGGCAGTACTGAGATTTAAGGCGTCGATCTTCTTGATGTTAAGACTTAACCACTGAGCCGCCAATTACTGTATATTATCGGGTATGTTAAAAAGGTTTGGGAACTGTCCCTACTAATCTCAAGAGACTAATGAATTGTACCAACTAATATCACTGGCGCTGGGGTGGTGCCTCGGTCTAATACTCTAGCCCACCACTGCAGTGATCAGTGCTTGAGTCTTGGCAATGCCTTTTGGCCATGCAGGTCAGCGGCCCCATTCAGCGATTGAGGTTCATATTGAAAAAACCCCACATGCATTTTAATCCACATTCATAACCTCCAGCTACATGTCTTTGAGGGGTGAGGGCTAGCACATGCTTCCTCTGACACTCAACAAGCTTGAAGAGTACGCTTGGAGGTGGGTGGAAATTTCTCCCTCCATATTCATAAACCCACAAATAATTATAATGGCTATTTCTTTGACTCTAATCCTGCCACATCCACTCAAGAGCCTCAGAGACACTTTTAGTCAGAGCTAAAGAAATGCAATTCTTTGTTAGGAGCTCTCATTTCAGCTTCAGCACTTCAGCGTCAGAGTCCGTCATTACCTCACGCTCCTGCCATGCTTCTCTTCCACACCAAGCTTCCAGATCACTATATGAATTATACATGATCTCTGATTACCATTACTACCATAAAATCACTCTTTTTGATTAACATTCCAGCAGGGAAAGCCCTCAGCAACTCACTTGTGTGGATTTCTGTTGACGGCACACATCACTCTCGTGAATGTGAGATTTTAGACAGCGACACTCAATCAAGCACAGACCTACTCAAGGCATTAAGTGAGACACGTTTTTGGAAAGCAGATAGCGCACATTCTTTTGGTAAATCCACCAAAAATCAACACAAGGATTTTTTTTAAAGCCAGGAAAATATTTGCCGTTAAGTGGAATATTTGTTTTGGTCCAAAGCAGCTGGGAATATTTAGGCTTGTAAATGTTAGCTAGCCACTTGTTGTGTCTGTTGCCCATGGCAACCGTGAATGGAAGAATCTAGATTGAGGAGCGTGGTGGTGTTGTTTAAAGTTTTACAGTCTCATTAGCAGGGGTGCACTGGAGCAGGAGGAGAGAACAAACAGTGTTGCCCATCTGCCCCAAAATGAAATGGATACCCTTGAATAATTATGGAATCCATGTTATTTTATTGGCTGATTTGTCCATCAGGATATGAGAAAACGTAGTTACTCACCTGAAGGGCATAAAAATGAAGTGCTGACTAAGGACTGTCTTCCTGTATTGAGTTTGGAGTTTGAAATTTGACTGTTTAAGCTGTGTCTTGGGGCCAGCTGGCACTGCCATAACACTTTGGCAGAACTCCGTAGAGGTGGAGAGGTGGGTGTTTTGCAAACTTCTTGGATGTAGCACAAAACATTTAGTCTCCATGTGAACAAATGATTTATTCTGATCTCATAAACACAGAACACATGGATGGGGCAGAAGTCTATCACAGGGTTAGGTAGGTGTCGCTGGTGCAGCAGCGATGATGATCAACCTGACTTACCTCCCCCACCTCAGACACAGCCAAACCTGTGTGACACCCGACCTGGCTGGAACACCTCACCGGGACTCGAACCTGTGTCCCTACAGTGGTGAGTTGGCAAATTAAACCTCCATGCCACCATAGTGCCACAGACCTAAAGTTTTAGCTTGATGTGGCATTTGCACATCTAGGCTGTAGTGTAAGGATGTTAAAACCTTGGGGTCCCCAGTGGAAATACAGGGGTTATTAAAAACAATGGAATGTTGGCGATCTATAGCAAATAAAGTAGCATTTCCAAATATATTAAAGCAATACACTGTTAGAATTCATAGATGTCAAAGATACCAATTGACCTGATGCATGTCTATGGAATGTGGGAGGGAAATGTTGTATCCGGAGGAAACCCACGTAAACACGTAGAGAACATGGAAACTCAAAACAAGCAGTGGTCGGGCTGGGAGTCAAGCCCCGGTCTCTGGAGCTATGAGGCGTCAGCACTAACCAAGCCACCCTCGACAGATACATCATGTATTTAAAAACAGACCACATGCATTAACCATTTAGTTACGAGCACAAAAGTTGCTGCAGTTACTGTAATGTTCAGCCCACTGGGGTTTATTTTTCCCTAATACGCTTAAGGTATCATGTTTTATGTATTTACAAGAATTGAGTCACAAATGCCATTTGACTCACCACACGAAAAGGCAAAACACAAACACAGGGACCAAAATGTCACTTGGAAAATGAGTCTAATTTTAAAAATGCTGCTAAGTTTGAAACTATATGGAAAGCCTATGCTTTTTGCCAGCATAGAGGAGCTGGTACGGTTTGTCTGCAACAGCTAGCCGCATGTACACCGTGTGGTCACTTTATTAGAGACATCTGCCATTTCATAATTGGAACTTCCTTGTGTGGAAGTTAGACACGTGGCCCTGGAGTGCAGAGTAAAATTACATGGGGAAGTTTTCTGTAGCTCAGTTTCAGTGTAAATCTGCATTAGAATGGGAAAATCAAGTGCTCTGACCTGAGCGACTTTGAACAAGGCATGGTCATCGGTGCTAGATTAGACAGGGCCAGTAGAGATTTTCTCATGCAGTAGTATAGAGAGTTCCTGAGAATGGTATGACTGAGGAGAAAAATCCAGCAAAAGTGGATCCTGTGGATGTAAACAACTTGTTGTCAAGAATGGTTCTTACAAACAGGCAGTAGACAGTCACACAAATTGCCGCCAAATACAACGCTGGTTCTCCAAGTTCATCCTTTCATGGCAGATGTTTACCCTATGGCAGAATGATACTTTCAGCAGGACAGTCCACCATGCCACAAGGGTCGTATAGTCATGAATTGGTTCCAGTACCATGACAGTGAGTTTTCCTTGCCTCCCTGGCCTTCACAGTCCCCAGGTCAAAATCCTATAGAGCATCTCTGAGACAAGGTGAATGGCAGTACTTCCATCTAATTTGTGCCAACTGTGAGAGGTTATTCTGTCTGCATGGGCCAATTTTCCTGCAGAAAAATTTTAGCAGCCAGTGGAGTTGATGCAATAATGAATTGCTGTGGTTCTGAAGGCCAAAGAGGTCTCGTGCTACTAGATAGGCATCTCTAAAAAAGTGGCCATTCATTGTTCACAGTCAACGATTCCTCACCAAGAGGTACACTGCCCAAAGGTAGGCCCTGAGAGCCATTTATAGGGCAGTGGGGAAAGTACTATTACATCCTCTTGTGGTAAGACCCAGTGTCTAATCAGACCACACCTGTAATCATTTACATATCTGGGTACATATTTCTTTTTATGTCAATGAGTATATTTTAGGTGGAGCAAAATCAGGTGATTATGGGCAGTCTAAGACCAGAATGTGCATCCCTTTTCATCGCTACTTACAACTCATTGTTGCAATGTGGCACGATGACTCCCGCCCCCTCTTGCCATCCCTGCCTTAGATATGGTCAATCATGTGTGTGTAAAACACCAGAATAGGCCCAAATGCAGTCCAGGACCTGAACCTGGATCACTGCTGCAGTGGGCCAGCGATTGCTTATACTGAGTACCTTTTGTTGATAAGCTTATTAATAAGAAAACAATCCTAGAAAGACCAAATCACTCAATACTCAAAGGATTTGATCAGCAAAACTGTGAGGATCATCTCCCAAAGATTGTATAGTCAGGATTTAGTGTGACTGTGAGCATAAATAAAACAACTAATGTATATACCAGACATACACAGTGAGATTGTGCCATATTTCTCTGTCTTACTACCTGCTGTAAATCTTCATCACGTCCCACTGGTGAGCTTACACTGTTTAAAACTGTGACTTTTATTCGTTATTTTAGGCTCTATTTTGCTGAAACTGCAGCAGCTCTTTCCTCTGTAATCGAGATGATTTGATTTACAGTGATTTGATCTTAGCAGCATGGGGAAATGATAGAGTATCCAGTTCTTCCATGCTAAGCTGCTGTTTCGCTTTAATTTTACTTTAGTAACAAGCGTGACGTGATTAAGAGGTATTTATGCACACTCCAGGCTTGTGTTATGCAGCCTTAGTGTGTTTGCATTGTTGCTGGTGTAATCAAAGAGAAAAGTACATTTTGAGAGAGAAAAAAGCCCACAGGTCTGCACCCATTTACCCAGCAAGACCGCACAAAGACATTTTCTTATTAATTTGCTTTGGCTGCAGGCTTTGTATGTTTTGAAATGAACCTCTTCTTAGCTTGTTTGTTAAATTGCATTTAGCACACAAGCTCCTTGCAGGCAAAGAAGCAGATACTTAATGATGTGAGGCCCCTTTATGCTTTTCCATCAGTGAGTTCAAACCATTGAGGCGCATGGCCATTTGCAGAGATTTGCCTCAACAAGTTGCTTTGGTTTTGATGCTTTTGATTGAAGTTCTCTCTTGTGCTGTAGCTAAACAGGACATGGTTTGCCACTTGCTGAAGACATCATGGATCATGGCTGAAGACATGAGGTCCTGTTATCTTCTGACAAAGTAACATCCAGGCTCTTGGTCTGTCTACACAGACTGCTGCGTTTTCCTGGTGCTTCACATCAAAGCTGCTGGACAGACCAAAGCTTCTGTAAAGTGACATGCCTGGACAGATATTGTAATCTGAATCAGTGGGAGCAGGATGAGATAAAGGCAAGAAAAGAGGGCACACGGTCAAACAGGAAGTCCTGTCTGTGCCTTGCATTGGATAACACTCTAGATTTCGGTAAGTGGCACTGGAAAGTTTGTGAGCCCTTTCATATACTTGTCTATATTTCTCCATAAAAATGAGTAGCTGTCTAGCCAAGTAGCATGAAAAAAGGGGGAAATGCGCTATTTCCACACTATCATCCATGAAACAAGTCTTGTTTTGAATGAACTGACCAATGAGATTCAGCCAAAGTGCTGGTAGGGCATGGTCCAGAGTAAAATTTTTCATTTTAATTTTGTTCAATTTAAAAATAATAGTGGACTCAATGATTCTCTCAAAACAGGAGAACATTCTAAAACTGTTTAAGTAATGCAACTAAACATTTTTTATAATATTTAGAAACTAATTCTGGGTTAACAGTGTAGTGCATCTTCCATGCACAAGTGTGCGACGTATAACAGGCGTGTCTTAAAATTCTTCAAATTGCCAATTCTGACCAGAAAATTCTGGATGAGGTTCATTAAACGCTATAGCCACAGCAGCGAATGAGCACTTTGAGAGAACATGATGAAACAGACCTACTTCTTTAGTCCTTAGTAGCTTTAAGCACCTATTAAAACATCCAGAAGAGCAAGTCGTTGCACTAATCCAACATGGAGCTAACATGGAGCTAATCTGCCAGCATTGAGTGACATGTATCTGCCATGTTTCTGACAGGGGAAAAGTGTGTCCTAGCAATCATACCTACACGAGCTTTAAATGTTTAGGATCAATAGTCACACCAAGGTCTTTCACCATTACTTGTGACACAACTGATGAGCTATCAAGAGTTAACAAATAATCAGAACTCTTACGTCTACTTCAGCTGACTTCAGCCTGCTGCCCACGCAAAAGCACTTCTGTCTTATCAGAATTTAGCAAGAGGAAGTGACTTATCTAGTGTGTGATGTCTTGTACACATTCCACAAAAGCTCATTAAAGCTGTCTCTATTGGTTTGGCCAGTTACAGCATAGGTAGTGAAAAAGCAGAAGACCTAGCACTAAGCCTCGTAGAGCAGCACACTTTACTTTTGTACACATTGTACAGAACTATACAAAGCCATAGTGGTCAGTTAGATATGCTCTGAACCAAGAAATCCTTAACCCTAACAATAAATTCTGTCCTATTCATAAAAAGGCTATGAACTACAGTGTTGAGATCCATCTGTAGGAAAATTCGACCATCTCTAATAGCCATTAAAATTCTTGGTTTGTGTCTATATTAGCTCATTTACCTGTGGAGCAAATCTAATCCTGTTTCTTCTAACTGCCTCTTTACTCAAACGTTTACCACAGTAAGTTATTTCGTGGGTATACCTTACGGAAGTGAAAGCTGATGTCATAAGCAAAACCACTGTAAAGTTGGAGGGAGGATGTGGGTTGGAAATAGCATTTTGGTTGCTGTCGAGCCAAACTACTCCAGGATGTCCATTATTTCCTATAGTCCCACACACTCTGAGACTCAAGGGATTCTGAATTAGCAGAAACTCAGGAAAAGACTGAATCGAAGCTCAATCCTGAAATGGAATGGAATCAGGTGGGAACCTGGCAGCCGAACACAGACAGAACTGGGATCTTTTATGAGGGGATTTCTTGCAAACCTCAGCTTACCAGAAGAGGAACACAAACCAGCGTGGCTTGGCAGTAGAGCTTGGGTCGAGTTGCTGAACCAACCTGGTTCATATACCACCTCTGGCAAAAAGGTCCAACATTCAAATCTCACCATTGCCAAGCTGTCATTGTTTGGTCTTGAGCAAGACTTTGACCCACAATTGCAAGCATTGTATCAGTTGTAAGTTGCTCTGGATATGGGAGTCTGCTAAATTACTGAAATGTACACTGGAACCTTCAAACTTAATTGGTTCCAGAAGGCAGTTTGAATTTGGATTTCCAATTAATTTCAGACACACCCTGAGACTGGGTCATAAGCATACATGTATTACCAACTTTCGAAAATAGAACTTTTATATGAATTTGGAGGCAAAAAAAATTTGGACCGTTCGATGTCCAAATTGGTTGAATAAAGAAGTGTTTGAATTCCGGGCTTCCATTGTAAACGTAAACGAAATGTACTGGCTTCTAGGGTGTTGGCCTGGCAAGGAGTCTTGCTGCTAGGTCCCATTCTGGTTCTGTTCTGTCCGATTCTGAGCTTCCGTCTCGCCAAGAGTCTTCTGAGTCTCAGACTTCGATGTGTCACAGAGCTTGGGTTATGTAGTGCATGATGCCTGAGGCATCTTTAATGCAAGATTTTAAATGAAAATCTAAAAATGCCTACCTCAAAGGAAATTAAAACAAGAAGTTTATGCCCCATTCTTGTAGGATTTTCATAGTAAGTCAGACAGATGTATGTTTCTGTATGTCTGAGCTGTCTCTCCGTGATCATCTCCTATTCAAGTGAAAAAACAAAATTGTAGATGCTTCCCAATTCTGCTGTTTCACATTTTCTTCACGTTTCATGTTTTGTGTCTCTGTGCGGCGTTTGAGCTGTCGTGCTGCAGAGCAGTCTCATCCATTATGGTTGTATTTCTCTGCAAATTGAAGAAAAGAATACAACAAACTATTGGAAAACAAGGTCATCGCTTTATCTAGTATCTGCAAGCAAAGTGACTCTGGGAAGATGCTATTATGGAGAGAAATTGCAAACTGTCTGTGGGAATGGTGTCTATGAGAATCAGGGCGGAAATAATGTAGCCTACATCTTAGATTTGCGGCTGTAGAAAAAGAGCACAAGTATGGGTTTCTGACTTCTGGGCATATTTAGAATCAACTTTTGGAATTCCGCCATTAAAGAGATAGAGCTATTAAATATTGCACTTGGTCTGAGGTTGATTGCTTCTCTTGTGGCTCTGCTCATAACACTGGTATATGGCAGCCTATGAAAGTAAACAAATTTTAGACTTCATTGTTGAGTGTGTTTTATTCTTGCTAAAACAGTGTGGTGTTCTGGTGTCCAGCATTCCTGTTTCGCAGCTAAGTCAGCAATGGTGGCGCAGCAGTTAAAGTACAGGACTACTGGCCAGAAAATCCAGGGTTCAGTTCCCACCACTGTTGGTCCCTTAACCCACAGTTACTTGGACCAGCATGGAAACTGAATGGGGTTATGACAAGTATGTTGTCTTGTATGTGGTATTGTTCTGTTTTTGCAAAAGCACCCAAGTCCCCATTCCTCCACCACAACTAGTCCCATATTCGCTCATATTTTATGTCATATGAAGCACAATCGTGCTGACTTGCCATGCTGTAATTTGGCTGTCACAGGAAATGTCAGCCCTCCTCCATGATTGTCACTATCCAAATTAATCACGTTTGTGTCGTGTCAAACTCTGCAGTGGAGCCCTTTTAGTAGTTTGGAGGTGGCGGATGAGATACGCTGTCATCGGAGGTAAACTGTCATGTACGTCGGTATGACTCTCAAACGACCTGTTCTTTTTGAGTGTGTGACTCTTCTAATCGAGCTGTTTAACTTTGTGGATACTTCATACTTGTTACAACAGGAGAGTCTTACCCTTCAGTTTGACTGCAGCTTATTTTCTAAAACTGAATAGTGAATTTTCAGATAACAGGAGCACTATTTCTAATGTTTAATATTCCTACCTTGTTCTGGTGTAAAAAACCCACCTACTTTCTGTAGGTTTGCAGTCCTCATGTATCTCATTCCTCACATCTGCTACCCCTTTGTTCCTCCTGCTGTTTTACACAATGAGTGCATTTATGTGCATTTAATAAGTCAATCATTGTCGAATTTATGCAGTCATCTGATTATAACTGGGCATGTATACATCATAGTCCTATCTAGAAATCAGATTGAGAAATCCGATAAAGAGAGCTGAATTGTATCCCAGTAATCAGATTTCTCATAGCCTATAAACCAGCTATTTCAATTGGTTTTCTCAGTCTGCACATGCACGCAAATGTAACTGACACGGTTGCCAGCTCTGCTTATTCTAAAGACTCGGCTTTCTTTGGGATCTTTGTCCATTGACCTGTGGGTTTTGTTTCTCACGGGATCTGGCAACCCCAGAATGAAATGTGCCATGGAATTAAATGTAGCGAAGTGGCCATCAAACACTGTGGAGACTCTGAATTAGATTAGATTTTTGGCTGGCAAAGTACAATTATTTCCAGAGTCATGTAAACCCAGAGGTTGACCATTATCTGATTACTTAAGTGCATGCATACTCATTGGTTGGATTACTGACAAAATCTGATATATACTGTTGGATTATTAAGTTAATGTAAACGCACTCAATGTCTTTATTGCCTCTAGATATAACAATACAAAACACAACAATTACCTTATGATTAACCACTGAAGGAAAAAATAAAAGTTATTGTCCTCCAGCTGTTGCAAACAGCAGTTCCTGAGGGCCTATTTATTTGTGTAGTGTGTTTTACAGTGGACATCGTGTCAAATTAGCTTTATAGGAATCAAGTCTAGACCCAAAATAAGCAAGCTAGAAGTGACAGTCTCAAGGAAAAGCTCCCTGAAACCAGTAACAAAAAAACATTGAATGGAAACCCGAGATAGGGTCCGCACCCCCTGCAACCCTGATGAAGATAAGTCGGGGTAAAATGGAATATTTTGCTTTGCTTTAGAATACATTTTGAGATTGCTTAGTGATGAGAGGAAAATATAGGGTGCAGGGAAGTTGGCATTTAGAACACTATCTAGCTCCAGCTTCGAAGTGCCGCCAACGACTTTCCTGCTTAGACTCAGGATTCTAGAGTGACTGTGTATCGGACTATTTAATGCCGATGTGCATATTTAACATTTTATTTGATCTATGACTCCATGACTTTAGTTTCGTTCTTAGATTTATTATCTACGCCGCCCAAGGAGGTTGGGTCCCTTTTTGAGTCTTGGTCCTCACAAGGTTTCTTCCTCATAACACTTAGGGAGTTTTTCCTTGCCACTGTCGCCCTAGGCTTGCTCAATTTGGGATTGGACGTAGATATTAGGAGATAATCTAAAATTGTAAAGTTGCTATGAGACAATGCTCCATTGTAAAAAGCACTATAGAAATAAATTTGACTTGACTTGACTTGACTACTCCTGCTTCGCCATTACACAGTTACTCAGCATGGGATTGGATATTTCAGATTCATTTATTTTTTCTTGTAGCGGGAGATAGTGATTTTGATTGAAGGGTCTAGCTCATGGGCCAAAGTGCTACAGAGCTGGATTTGAATCTTCCAAAGCCTTATGTCCCCCAAATATTGTTATCAAAGAGGTCACTATATTTGCTGTTACACATATTCTAAATATTCAGAAATATGAAGCCAATTCAATGTTTTTTTTCTTTGTTTTTGTTTTGGATGGAGGGGTGGAGGTTACTAGTCAGCCATTGTGAGGATCCAGATTCCGGCTCAGACTGCATGCTTTTCTCTTGCTTACTGTAAAGTAAAAAACAGGGCATGCACAGATGCCATGGATGTGGATGTTATGTAATTAAATTTAACAAGCAACTTCCTTCCACTGGAGCTGATTATTGGGGCTTGGCAAGGAGGATCACCACACTGTAGAACAGATGACACTTCAGAGGTGCAAGCTGAAGCAATAAAGTGCTTTCCTGTTTAGTAAGTGTGTTCACTGTTTAGATCATGTGTGAAATACCTGGAATGTTACATGGGTTTGCTTGATTTCAGCTCTGGTTTCTGGTGTTGCAGGGTAATATTTGTGAACTTTGTTTGGATTCATGGAGCTAACCACCTTGAGGAAAACAAAACATCACAGGAAGTGAATTCACCTTGAAAAGGTCCAGAAACTCAGCCTAAACATAACCATATGCATTCAAATTCATAATCAGAGGTTAGATATCAGAACTCCTTGCTATCTTGATTCATATTCACTTGAATATCTTGTATTAATGCTGTGCTGCATTTTGATAGATTGAATAAAACATTGTGATTGTGTTGATTTCCCAGGTTTAAGTTAATTTACCTTGTGCTCTTTCATGCTTGGAACTACCTGTTTCAAATGCTAGTTCGCTGTTGACAAAAGCTTGCTTTACGTTCTTTGTCTAAGGCAATAGTTCCCAAAGTGGGGCTCGATTGTGGGGAGAGGCAAGTGAATGAGGAATGTTCCAGATACATAATGCATGTTATGTGTAATAATTCCACTGTAAAGGTAATTTGTCACTTTGTTTTGTGTTCACTCAATAACAAGTTGCAGTTTTGCTTGAATTTCAAGGTTTCAAAGAAATTCCAGCAGTTGATTTAACTTAACTTAAATCATATTTAACTCTTATACACCAGCCCACCACTGTCTTTGTGTCCTGGCATTGCTGTCCAGTGCCCTGGTGTGCCATCCAGGGCACAGTTACGCCCTCATCCTGTGATCTCCAGGATAAATGCTGAAACCCCATGACCCTGACTAGGACAAGCAAGAATAAAATGTGGGAAAAAAATGAAATAATAAGCTTATTACCTTGGACAGTGTGGTGGCATAGTGTTTAGTGCTGTCGTCCCATTGCTTCCCACAGTTTACATGTGCTTCACGTGTCTGTGCTGGTTTTCTTCCACATTCCAAAGACATGCATTTGGTTAATTGGGGTGTCCCGGTACGAGTTAGTGTGTGCATGTGCCCTGCGAAGGACTTAGCACCCAAAGACCATAGGCCAGTCTGGTCCAACCTTCTGGCACTGGTTCTATATAAATAAATCATAAACTTATCTTTAAATAATTCACAAATGCAGTAATTACCTCTGTCACCTTGACATTTCTCCAAGTGATTTATTGATTTCTCTTCCCATTTCAGACTTACAGAAGCAGCATCCTTCTTACTCAAAGTAAATAAATGCTCCAGGTTTCTCATTCCTCCTTCGAATCTAGCATTCCATCACGTTCCAAAGGGGCTCTTTTGGATTCTGATCTGTTTAGGTGACTAAAGAGAATGGCCTGACTACAGTGAAGTCAGGTTAGTGGAATCAGTTCTAGATAATTTTGTGCCATTGCACTCCACATACACATGATCTCTTGGATCTGGCTGGGGCCTTACATTAACATTTAATAATTTACCAGACGACCTTATCCAGAGCGACTTAGAATCCCAGAGATTGTGAGTTAGGGGTTTTGTTCAAGGAGAGTGTTAGCTTGGCAGAGGTGGGATTGGGTCCACAGCCACCACAGGTGAAGGTGTCATGTGGGAGCATCCATGGTCTTCCACATGGGACAAACCCAGCTCTCAGCCCTGGGGAACATCTAGTGAACTCAATCAAATATGGACTTAACACTTCCATGAACATTGAGAGCTGGCCTTACAACTGGCCACAGTCCCAAGAATGCCACTGATCCACGAGATCACAAGCGAGGGTTCTGTTGTGATCTCGTGGATCAGTGGCATTCTTGAGACTGTGGTGGCTTAGCAGTTAAGATACTGAACTGTGGACCTGAAGGTCTAGGCTACAAATCTTACCTCTGCCAAGCTGGCACTGTTCGGTCCTTGGGCCTTAACCCACAATTGCTTGGGGTGTAAGATGTGTTGTAAGGTGATCTAGATAGATAGAAGTGTCTCTACATAAAAGCGTCTGCTAAAAAATGTAAATGTAATATAATGTAAACCTTGCTTAACGTGGGATACCATCCAAGGTGATTCAGCCCTGCAAGTCTGCACTCTTATTTTTCTTATCCCATCTATGACAAGGTGAGGTTTCAGTTGCTCTCTGATTCTCCAATGGTTCATTGGCAGTGTTAAGCCCAGCTAATGCAGTTGACTGGAATAAGTAAGCCCAGATTTGTTTGAGCATTCAGCCTCACCGCTCGTCCAGTGGGAACTGGGTGTGTCCTGCATGGCAGACCTGGGGTGCTCCCCCATGACAGCAGCATTAATTCCAGTTCCAGCATGTTTAGCTTGGAAATTATACCCAAGCCACCCGTGATCTATCCATCCTACGCAGATCCAGATTAAAGTTCAAGCTCTTCCTCTTATACTCAGTCCTCACTCTTTCTTCTTCAAACTCATGATCTTAGTTTTGAATTCCCCACAGGGTACGGTTTGTTAACACACTCGAGGTTGGGAGGGCATAGCGGAAGAAGGCTAGTCAAGAAGGAAACAAAGGCTTTTGTGTCACAGTAATCCCTGTTTAATAGTGAGGGTTCCTCTGTGTGCAGTTGCGTTCGGAGTACTTTTATTCTCCAAAGCTTTACTTTATCCTGAAGCCTCCGAGCCTGCAGCATGATTGCATTCATGTTAATACAAATTTCTATAAAAAACGCCCTCATTTCTTGTCAATGGTGACACTCGTACCTTGGACGATACTGAAGATCTTTTTCATCTAGGATGAGTGCCTGCTCAGTTGTGTAAGCGTTTGAGGTGTGTATGACATAGGCAGTGTGGGATGTGACTCATGGCTAAACAATCGAAATTTGAAGAGAAAGCCACTCTGTGATGTTTCCAGGTGATGCAGCGATACGGCCCACACAGTTCCCATCATTCAGGGTTATCCCTGACGCCACGCTCCTACACCTTTGCATCCCCCTCGGCGTGGGCTTCCACTGCCGCCAGTACACCAATGTGTGGCTCTAAAGGCACTTACGTGCAACCTGTTTATTGGCAGAAGATAATTGCACATTCAATCACAGAGCGATAATGCAGCCGATCCGAGGAGCAACACATACTGTGTCATTAAGAAAGACCAGCAGATGGCAAAGCCTGGAAGGAACCCAGATATGAGTCTAAAAAAGGCAGAGTAATAACTGGTTCAGGCCAGCAGTCTCATTAATAGCACTTTGTTCTTTGTATTCTCCACTGGATTTTCTTTGGAGCTTAGACACCACAGCCTACTACATTCTGCATTTTTTCTCCCTGTGTTGCATGTATCCTGCTGTCACTTTTATGGAGTTGGGATTTAGGAAGTCACTGATGATCAACCAATCAATAAATCAAGTATTTATGACATGATACATTTTCATTTTCCCTTGGCCAAAAGTATTTGTCAGCACAAGTGCAAAACATTTCTTTATTTATTAATAAGTACAGCATGAAGGCACTTGAGTGGCACAGCGGCCCACCAACTAGGTCACAAATGCCTGTGCCCTAAGGAAAGTAGGCCAAATGGGGAATTATCCCCCAATACCTGCAGGTCACAGAGACAAAGAGGTCTAAAGTGCTAGGCCACCACTTCAAGAGAAAGGCACTAGACTCCCTCAACTCTCCCTGTGCATACACAGTTGGTGATGGCTTAACATTTCTCAAGTAAAGTGACCACCTTGTGACTTATGCAGTATGAGCAGTGTTGGCTCAGTAATTAAGTACTTGAATACTGATTAGAATGGTGTGAAGTCAAATCCCAGCTACGCCAAGCCATCATTTTTGGGTCATGAGCAAGACCCCTGTGGGTAGCAGTTGTGCAGTGGAAAAGGTACTGGACTATTGACCTGAAGGCTAAGGATTCAGCTGTAAGTCACTCTGGATATGGGAGTCTACTAACTGGTATAAATGTTCACGTCTAAAGGGTAAACTGAGAGAACCAGTTAGGTAACACTCTTTATAAACCATGCAGGTCCACACCACTGTGTCCTAAAATAATTCCGTTTACTCAGTTTGTATAAAGTGTTCAGGGTTAGGACCAAGGTTGGCAGCTCTACCTTTTTTATGACTTGTATGGCTCCAGCAAACTTCTTACACAATGAACACATTTTGAGTAACTGGAATCAGTGATTAGCATGTATCGCTGCACGGAAACAGTGACGCCAGGATGAAGTCAAACCATATGGCGCACCATTTATGACATTTACTAGGCACCCTTTATCCAGAGCAACTTACAGTTGAGCTGAGCAGTTAAAGGTCAAGGCTTTCACCCAAGCGTCCAATGGTGGAAGTTTGGCAGAGCCAGGGTATGAACTCACAACACTCTAATTAGTCATCCAGAACCTTAATGACTGAACCAGAACTTCTGCTTCATGAAACATTTAAGACCTCAGTCATGATGTCTAAACACCAACCTAGAATGACATGACTGTTTCTTGTAAGAATCTGGGAACAATATTTATATTAATGACCTATCTAGGATCAACATCTGTTTCTTCTAAGGTTAGAAGATCTGGGATGCAACTTGCAGGATTAAGGATCAACTCTGGATGCTGAATGATCGCGACAAAAACGTAACATCTAACGTAACATGTTATAGTACATGCAGAGGATTTGTTTCTGATTCTTCTTGAGAATAATGACTGAAAGTAAGACATTTGATAGGATTGAGTGTTGATGCCAATGATGTCAATTTGTCACACATTTCATGACCTGCCCCTCCAAAGCATTTCTGGTAAACGCTTTGTAAATTTCTATTGTAATGCTGGGTAGTTTGTAGAGGGGGTTTAAGTGCACACAAGTGTAGTTATATAAGACATGATAATCCACTGTTACTATGGATACCATAGCCCCAATTCACTTCATCTGCACTCAGAAGAGAACAACATTTAAGATGTTACTCTTACAAAAGCTTGTTTCTCAAATCTGGCTTGATTTGGCCAGTATTGTCTTTATATAAGAGTGACGGACTGCATCTGTGCATCTGTAAAGGTTATGGGTGAAGTCGGTATGGAGTCTGGTTCTGAATACAAATGGCAAGAAGATGCACTTAACACGGCCTCGCTACACATTTTGTACTTTGGTGATGATTCTTTATTTGAGTCTGGGATTCAAGATCAGTTTAGAGAGATAAATGGATATGAATATAATTGTATAGCTAGATACTGTACAGTTCTGCTTTAATGCAAGTGTAAAGCACTTAAGCCATTCTTAATGAACATCTCCACATGTTTGGCAAACACATCATCAGGATAGCGATTTCCGTTGAAAGCAGCTTGACCGGCTGTAAGTGGTGAGCACACAGAGCAATGCTGCGCCGCGGCATAGTAATAAATCTCTCGACTTATTGCGTTGGCAGCCAGGGGCCATTTTATTATTGTTCAGGGTGACAAAAGCGATGATGCTTGTGTGCAGCATGAGAGAAACAACACCATATTTTACAGGGTCTGGCGGGGCAGTGAACAAATAGAACCACTGTGAAAGCTTGACAGGTATTGGTCCTGTAGCTGCCCTCAAGATCAGGCCACAGCGTTGATGTATGACCTGTGTGTATATGTGTGGTAGATGGAGCAACAATGTGTGTTCTGACTGCCTTGTCAGAAACGAAAGCAGACTGGGGACTGTGTTTGGTATTTATGGCTGTTGTTGCATGGCCTTTGAAAGTCAAAAAGGCAGAAGAACACAATTTTCTACTGTACTTGAGAAGATTTCTGTTTTACTTTTACCACTCTGATGACTTTCACACTTTCTTCACTGCATTTTGAGAGGAAAAAGTATACATTAATTTGATCACTTTTCCCAGATCATTCTGTCACTCCCCATTGCAAACGACTGACACTCAGCTCAGAAACTCAGCCACACATCCTCTCACACAAAAAACCCTATGCAGGCACCAAAAAAAAAAGTTTGGCTCTCCACTAAAGCTGTCACTGCAGAAGTAAAACATCTACAAATTAACACTGAATCACTTACGATGGAAATTGTTTGAGTGATTTTGCTTTAGGTATCTGTATGGACGATTGTCATCCATGGACAAAAAAAAGTAACACGTCCAGATAGAAGGGCTTCTAACTGACATTTTCAGCATGATAATGCTCATGCACACACAGCAAGGGCTGCAGAAGAATGCCAGGTTGCAACACTTCCTTGGTCTCCCCGGTTGCCAGATTACCAATCAAGCATTTATGGGACCAGCTGGTCGTGCTCCATGACCCAACACTGGCAGGTTGGTAGAGGTGGGATTTGAACCCTGGACATTCTGGTCCAAAGTCCAGTACCTTTTGTCAGTCACAGTCAGAAGGTCTTTGAGCAGGATGTTTGGGAGTTCTAGAAGTACCACTCATTGGCATACTGTGACTCTTCAGTGCCATGCTATATTTAATGAGACTGCATCCACTACTGGATTTGAGCTCTAGCATAATTAGCGCAGTTAGAAGGCAGTCTGTCCACCAGACCTGAGTGATCACAGGCTTGGTAGATGCCACCATACTACTTGATAATTTGTAATCTGAAGACTGGAGACAAACCTAAAGTGATCTTTTCCCATTAGTTCCTTGGTTTTGTGCAGACAATCTGGAACAGAAAAGCTCAACTAAGCTGCAGTGAGTTGATGTACAGTACCATTTTCCTCAACTAATGGTGACACAGGGAGGATGACAGCCTTGCGTGACCAGCTGCATGTGGCTTCCCAATTAAGTCGGCTTTTTCAGTGCAGAGCTGACACCTCAGCACTTAGAAGATTAAGCGCATGTGTCGCAACTTTCTTTTCAAACTGTCTGTCTCTGAGTAGCACAAATTGAATAAGATGAAATTAGATAAGATAATGGAGAAGCAGTGTTATTCAATTATGGCGTCAGAAGAAGAGAAGGATCCTTTCATGGCAACTCGTGTGTCGGTTGTACGTTGTGTACACAACATCTCACACACAGCTTATACCTCAGCATTTTCCATTTCCTCTATTTTGATTGCATTAGTCTCAGTCTACAAATGAGCCTTCAAGTGCCAGAGCCTTCAGATAGCACCTCTGTCTCTGGGGATGTGCTCCTTTAAGCTTTAGAGAAATTGATCTTGTTAAGATAATAACCAGGAAGTTTTGTATCTGCTTGCAAAGCAGTATTTCAGAGGCTGAAAGTTTTTGATTGTTTTTTTGCCCATGCTGGCTTATTCGTTTCAAATGCATTACTTTTGGAGAATATTTCTGAGCTTATTCATTTAAAATCATAGACGAAAAGTACACTTTATTGGCAAAAGTATGTAGACATCACTAACTAGTGATTTGTGCCATCTCCATCACACTCGGTGCTAACGCCCTCGTCATTTTTAAAATGGGACAAATGTCTTGCCAGCTGTTAAATTCTACCCCGTTAAGCCGCCATGTTTTCAGGAGACTGGTTGGTAGGCGTCACTTTAATTCTACTCACAGGGTCGCCTACTCAGGTTGACCTGTACTGTAATACTGATCATTGCTACTGACCACACCCCCTTTTCACATCCCCTGTTTGTTGCTTTTGTGTCACGGGTGACAAATTACACTCTTCATTGAACTACAAAACTCTTTGCTGTTCTCTTATGACAGTAATGGAGTCATTTGTAGGAAAGTTTAGGGCAATGTAACATGTGGAACAGCCTTAATTTTACAAAACAACAATAGATTGAAAAGTTTTTGAGAGAATTGCTTGTTTTTGGCCATTTTACAGGCTGAAAGAAATGTTACAGAATGGCAGCGTACTACATACCAAACCAAAAGACAGCTTATGGAAGCTTTATATAACTGAAAAACATGCTTCAGCTGTGCTAACACAAAGGTTTTACTAATAACCAATTAAAGTATTGGCAATAGCTCACTTAATAATGAGTAATAATGGGGCTTTGCGGTCATATCTGAAAAACAAATTACAAATCTCCCATTTCAAGTGGTAATAGTCAGTAAAACATTAGTAATGTCAAGATAGTAGTCATAGATTGAAACGATGGAATGGATGATGTTTCTGTCTGTTGTCACATCCCCGTTAGATTTAACAAGCTCTGGTCTAATTGATGCAGAGACCGGTCTGTTTGGATCCTGTTAGGACTGTCTCTAATTGCCTCCCTTACATAAGAGAAAGCTGTGGGAGATGGGACTGATGCAATCAGATGTGTGCAGCAAACACAAACACTGAGCTGGCTGCCCGCAGCGTACTGAAATAGCCAGCGGCGAGAGATCCTAAAGGAGCCGTCAGCTGAGCTGCCACAAACACCAGAGGGACACCAGAGACCAGATGAAAGCCAGAAGAAACTCCACAACTTCCACGAACAACTGAAAGCACTGATTGACTGAATTAACCCTGGGGAGTGAAGTTTTGTGTGTGTGGGTGTGTTATGTGGGTAGCAGAGAGGGTTTACAGGCAGCTCCAGAATTTTTGGCATCCTTGGGAAAGATGGGTAAAATGCTAATGAAATGTCTTTGTGGTTAATTAACTTAATCTCACACTGACAAGATGACAGCTAACCTTTTTAATAGATTCAGAGTTATTTTATGAAAAACAACCATTCTTATTAAAACATTTTTTTACTACACCACATTTGTCACAGTTACTGGACATTTTACACATTTTATGCAGCTTCCCTATGCCAATATAACAGCATAAAGTCTTCTTTTTTAACATTTTAACCCTACTTTTCTGATCAGGGTTATGTGATAGACAAACATACGCATGCCCTGAATGGGGCGCCAGTCTTATCCAGGGTGGGCAGTACCAGCACTTGCTGTTGTAGCACCAGGGGATGATAACTTGACTGGCCTACCCTTCCTCAGTCACAGCCAGTATTGGTGTCTGTTGGTAGGTCAGCCCATCCAGAAGGCATCACTGGGACGTGAAACAAGGTCCCCATGGTAATGAACTAGCATATTAGACTGCTACACCAACCATGTGCTTCTGAGTCTTCTTTAAACTGCTGGATAAGATTGGAGATGCAAGGAATATGTCTTCAAAAATAATCCCTCTAGATCTTCCAGCCAAGTCAGGTTAAGTCAGGTTTATTTCTATAGCGCTTTTTACAATATTAGGATTATATTCTAATATCTATGGCCATTCCCAACTCGAGCAAGCCTAGGGTGACAGTGACAAGGAAAAATTTATTAAATGTTATAAAGTAGAACCCTCAGGAGGACTAAGACTCAAAAAAGAATCCGACCTACTTGGGTGGCTTAGATGATAAATGTAATACTGAAATTTATCTAGTCAAATAAGTGTGAAGTAATAGTTCAAAAAACAGAAACGAAATATTAACTGACGTTGTGGGGTGGCGCGGTGGCACGGTGGGTAGCACTGTCTCTTCACAGCGAGAAGGTTACTCTGGTTGCTCTGATTTCGCTTACAGTCCAGAGACATGTGTGTTAGGCTAATTGGTGTCCCTTTGTGTGTATGTGAGTGTATGTGCTCTATGATGGATTGGCGCCTGTCTAGGGTTGTTCCTAAATCCTTTCCTACATCAGAAGCTTAACAGTTACTCTACCAATACTTCAAACAGAGATAAGTGAATGACCATCAACAGTCCTTTATCCACTTATCTGGTCGTTCCACAGTGTTGTTTTTCACCGGACATGAAAAACAACATGATGAAAGCGCTTTGCCGTCGGTCATGGCTCTCTGTGTGCATGCTGATTTAAGGGACAACAGATTAATCAAACTGGGCTGGTCTCATTAAGCGAGAGGTATCTCCGGCGTAGGAACTGTGCGCTCTCAGACTTGAGAGAGCCAAGTCACACGGCATAATTACAGTGACAAATACCAGAAGGATCCTTAAAGGCCTCTGTTCATTTGCAAAAGTGACAGGCTCATTTATAGAATGCAAACACATCCTACATTTACTGTGATCTAATTAGCACCTGGAGTAGAGTTTAGAGGCACAGCTCCTCGCCCCCACACTCAATCTCTCCTAACACAGTGATCACGAATGTGCCATTCATCAATTAAACAGATCAACACAGACATAAACACTATGTCATTGGAAATAACTGAAATTTTTTTTTTTGGGTCCTAAACAACCAACACAGGTATGCGCCATTTAACGTCAATCCAATCAACATCTGTTTGCTTTAATGACCAATAATAAATTATAATAGGAAATAAAAGTCTGATCAATTCTGGGCTTATGGGCATAAACAGAAAACGTCAAAGAAACTGTACAGCGCTGCCTGATGTTTGATGTTAGAGTATACAGTGGTGCTTGAAAGTTTGTGAACCATTTAGAATTTTCTATATTTCTGCATAAATATGACCTAAAACATCATCAGATTTTCACACAAGTCCTAAAAGTAGATAAAGAGAACCCAGTTAAACAAATGAGACAAAAATATTATACTTGGTCATGTATTTATTGAGGAAAATGATCCAATATTACATATTAGTGACTGGCAAAAGTATGTGAACCACTAGGATTAGCAGTTAATTTGAAGGTGAAATTAGAGTCAGGTGTTTTCAATCAATAGGATGACAATCAGGTGTGCGTGGGCACCCTGTTTTATTTAAAGAAGAAGGATGTATCAAAGTCTGCTCTTCACAGCACGTTTGTGGAAGTGTATCATAGTAGGAACAAAGGAGATTTCTGAGGACAATTAAATTGTTGATGCTCATCAGGCTGGAAAAGATTACAAAACCATCTCTAAAGAGTTTGGATTCCATCAATCCACAGTCAGACAGATTGTTACCCTCCCCAGGAGTGGCCGACCAACAAAGATCACTCCAAGAGCAAGGCGTGTAATAGTTGGTGAGGTCACAAAGCACCCCAGGGTAACTTCTAAGCAACTGATGGCCTCTCTCACATTGGCTAATGTTAATGTTCATGAGTCCACCATCAGATGAACACTGAACAACAATGGTGTGCATTTCAGGGTTCAAAGGAAAAAGCCACTGCTCTCCAAAAAGAACATTGCTGCTCGTCTGCATTATTCCTAAAGATCACGTGGACGAGCCAGAAGGCTATTGGAAGAATGTTTTGTGGACAGATAAGACCAAAATAGAACATTTTGGTTTAAAAGAAAAGATTTATGTTTGGAGAAAGGAAAACACTGCATTCCAGCATAAGAACCTTATCCCATCTGTGAAACATGGTGGTGGTAGTATCATGGTTTGGGTCTGTTTTGCTGCTGGGACTGTCCGGCAGGACTGCTTGCCATCTGTGGATGGACGCCCCCAAATGTATTCTGAATCATATCAGAGAATTCTAAAGGGAAATGTCAGGACATCTGTCCATGAACTGAATCTCAAGAGAAGGTGGGTCATGCAGCAAGACAACGACCCTAAGCACACAAGTCATTCTACCAAAGAATGGTTACAGAAGAATAAAGTTCATGTTTTGGAATGGCCAAGTCAAAGTCCTGACCTTAATCCAATGGAAGTGTTGTGGAAGGACCTGAAGCGAGCAGCTAATGTGAAGAAACCCACCAACATCCCAGAGCTGAAGCTGTTCTGTACGGAGGAATGGGCTAAAATTCCTCCAAGCCGGTGTGCAGGACTGATCAACAGTTAAATGAAACATTTAGCTGCAGTTATTGCTGCACAGGGGGGTCACACCAGATACTGAATATGTACTCACTAACTCACTAATATGTAATATTGGATCATTTTCCTCAATAAATAAATGACCAAGTGTAATATTTTTGTCTCATTTGTTTAACTGGGTTCTCTTTATCTACTTTTAGGACTTGTGTGAAAATCTTATGATGTTTTAGGTCATATTTATGCAGAAATATAGAAAATTCTAAAGAGTTCACAAACTTTCAAGCACCACTGTACATTACTGGACTGCACTCTGATTACCCTATTTTACATAATAAATATTACAGATTCCTACATTAATCGCTTATTTATTGTCTGCCAGCGTATTATAATTGTTTTGTTGCTCTCTAGTGCAGAGCGTTTCGCTTCTTCTGCTCAGCTGGTCACACAAACCAGTCAACACTGCAAATCAGAGTTAAAGATCAGAAATCCGTCATTCACTCAATCCTACAACCAAACTGGTCATGTGCCCGCTTGCTCGTTAACTCACGATTGGACTAGAGACTGTTCTAGTTCTGTTGATGTGTTTAGAGATAAGTTACTCATGTTTGTGTGGGTGACTTTCCGCTATTTATTAGTACCAAGCTGTAAATGACGTTCCTAAGTGCATGTCCTATGGTAAGTTGTACTCCTTTTTTGTCCCTCACTACCTGTATTCTTTCTAACCTATAACTATATAAACTGGTTCACATTCACTCGTAGCATCTCTGGTCCATCTGGCTGATCTTCCTTGTTCAAAATGCTGTCCATCGATGCTTTTTGGCTTCTGTCAAACAACTCTATCAGGTCCATCATTCTATCTTCTTAAGTGTTAAGGCTTTTGTCTAGAGAGGTAACAGTACATTACTATATTTTCTATTATTATTGTGAATATAATACAGGTTTAGCATGTGTATGGCAGCTTAGGCTTCCACTCGTATGTTCAGTCCCTCTAATGCATTTGCGTATTGTTTCCAAAAATACCCTTTATATTACCCTTTAGCATGTTACATTTTAAGAAAAATAGGAACAATTTTAGCACTACTCATTACAGTAAATCAACAAATGCTGCACGTCTAGCAAGTCATTTTAACACCCAGACTCACTTAGCTACATTGTTGTAGCAGGTGGAAGCATAAATGACCGTGGGTTGTAACGAGTGGGAGCTGTTCTGTGTCAAATCACAGGGTTAATTAGTTAATGGCATTAATATTTACCTGGTGGTACTTGTGTGTTTTCAGAGCCAAGTGTGGCGTAAGCAGGAAAAGTCCAGAGAGGAAGCTGGAACTGTCTCTTGGTTTTTAGTTATTTTTGCATCCCAATCTTCAGTTCTCCAATCTGCCTATTTTTGTTAACCGGCGCTTACCTGTAGTCAAATATATATTTCAGAACCATGCAGTTTAACATAATTTCCAAAACTGTAACTAATAACCTGAAAAATGTTCTTACACTTTTACTTCATCACCGTCTGGAACTTGTGCTGTGAATCATACTGAGTATAGAATTATAGAATCATGCCGTATAGTACTATTAATTTGTCAGGTGTTTTATCCATCATGTAGTAGATACCTTGGCCACTCTGCCAATTTCCTTCTTGCAAGAAATGTAGTTAAGACAAGTTTGGTAGCTGAAGTTGGTATTGCTGACACTATAAAGCTAAGAGTCCTTAAAATATACTTAAACTCCTTACATATGCAAAGCCCTTAAGCCTGGTGGGAAGGGCTAATATCGAACTATATTTATATGAAGCAACTTACCTGAAGTCAGTGTCTCTCTATCCCAGAGGATGTGTACTTCAAAATCTGTTGCATGTTCTCCTGGGCAGGCATAAGCAGAAGTGTGAGCTGTTGACAGCCAATGATATGTTTGTTAATATACGTTCAGGCATTTCACACTGACAACAAAGTCAATTAGGTCAATATTAGAAAACAAAGCAAAGCATCCTGTCTTACCTCTGCTTATCCTGGTCAGGGTCAAAGGGAAGGGTTTGGAGCCTAACCTGGAGGTTACTGGACTCAAGCAGACATAGACCCTGGTCACATGTCCAGTTTTGGGTTCCATAAACACACCACCGGACTTTCATGTTGCAAACCCAAGTTCTTAGGAACTGTTGTTTTCAGCATTTGGGCATCAGAGCTGCTTATTAGAATACAAAACATTCCAATTAAGTCATATTGTAATTTCTACAAAAGAGCTTTACATAAAGCTGAGTCTAGACCACAAAATGAACAGCCAGAGGTGATACGGACAAGCTCTCAGAAATGCATAAGCATGTTACTTTTTTAAAAACATGGCAACAATTTTAGCACTACTCATTACAGTAAATCAACAAATGCTGCACGTCTAGCAAGTCATTTTAACACCCAAACTCACTTAGCTACATTGTTGTGGCAGGTGGAAGCATAAATGACCGTGGGTTGTAACGAGTGGGAGCTGTTCTGTGTCAAATCACAGGGTTAATTAGTTAATGGCATTAATATTTACCTGGTGGTACTTGTGTGTTTTCAGAGCCAAGTGTGGCGTAAGCAGGAAAAGTCCAGAGAGGAAGCTGGAACTGTCTCTTGGTTTTTAGTCATTTTTGCATCCCAATCTTGAGTTATCGAATCTGCCTGTATGAGCACAGCTACAACAATAATACAAATAAACTACAGCTCTACTGTTGTATATAGTCTAGGCTAAAAACAATAAAAAAAACAATATTAAAATATAAATACAAAGACTGTGATGAGAACTTGAATTGAACATTCTAATATTTGGCCAGAGGTTTGCTAACAGTTAAATAAAGTCGGAAGGTGCTGGAATTTTGACCAGAAGGTCCCGGGTTCAAGTCCCAGCACTGCAAAGGTGTCACTGGGCCCGTTCAGACTGTGTCTGGATAACAGCGTCTGCTCAATACTCTAATTGTAAATGTATTATATTCAGTAAGGGGTTTCAGGTGGCACAAGTAGCTCATCTCAGTGACTTGCATGCAGGCTTGATTGGCCATGTCTGTGGAAGGAGAGGCTGGAAGCGGGATGATCCTCCGGTGCTGCAACAGCAAGCCCTACCCAGTGATAGACTGGCCCTGTGTGGATTGACTAGACGCTCCTCTTCGCGACCCTGAGCAGAAAAAAAGGAATAAAACATCAACAGATGTAATTGATGTCTATTTATGGTAAGTTTATAAGACTTAAACTTTTTTACAGCTCTGATTTGCTGGGTTTAAAATGAAAATAGCTAGATAAATTATTATTATTATTTTCTTTCTTATTCGTCTACTGAATAATAATAATAATAATAATAATAATAATAAAGGAGTGGGCGGTGCTGATCGTGCAAATCACGCCCCTTGGAGAAACCGCAAACGGGCATCACGTGATCTGTTCCACCACAATCCAGTATGGCGGAAACTGTCCGCGGGTGAATCTTTTCTCCAGCGGAACTATAAGTCGGTTTGGTTCGGTTCAGGTGGAGGAGCGACCGCGTACTGTGGACTTTAGGTGAGGAGAAATTTCTGCTTGTGCTCCTTTTACCGGGGAAAGCTGTAACGTTTGGAAAAAGGGAGTGAAAAACTTGAAGAAGCGCCGGCGGGAGCGGAAACAATCATAACAACAGTGTGTGAGCCGTGCAGCCGTTACACTGTAACTGTCACCTTTCATTTATTTAACCTGTAACGGACTAAACTTCACTCACGAACCTTCACTCGTGCTCCTGTAGTTTGTCAGGGGTCTAGTTTATTCTTCTTATCATTCTCATGTGTAATGAAGTAGCCAGTGTAAAGTTTTCGCCTAATTGTGCGATAGCTTACGTGCGCTGCGCGTGCACGGTACTCGGTTTGAATAACGATACAGCGTGTAGAGTCATAATGCACGTGCGAACAGGCCTTATTAATAAATGAAAACAATAATGTAGCGTATAGTGTAAGAATTCACGTGAACCGTCCTTATAAATAAATGAATAAATTCGTAAATAACAATGTTGCGTGGTGGTGTTATAATGCACGTGCGAGCAGAACTGATCTATATAACTATTTGTATAGTGTCTTGTGTGATAATTGCTGGTTAACAGATTATGATGTGTAGTAGTGCACGTGAAAACTCCTGATAAATAAAACAACATTGCGTCTAGGGTGATAAAGCACGCTCATGTTATAGTGTGTATCATATAATGTACGTGTAATCAGTCCTGATAAATAAGCATAATACAGTGTGTAGTGAGGATGCAATTCTACTAAACATAAAATAGTGTGTGCTATTATAAGGCACTGAAGGTCCAGGGTTCAACTCCCACCTCTGCCAAGCTGCCACTTTCCTTGAGCATGGCCCATAACCCAACATTGCTTAGATTGTTAGATCGTATCAGTTGTACGTCGCTGTTGATAAGGGCATCTGCTACATGACATAAATGTAAATTATGCCATTAGGCACATGCCAGTGGTCCAAAGAAATAAGAAAAAAACACGAATGTAGTGTGTAGTAACATAATACACATTCCTGACAAGATAGGAATGCCAGCCTGTGCTGTACTAATGTTATTAAGTGGTGTGTGAAGTGTAAGAATGCAGGTATAAACCCTGAAAAATGAAAATAAACTACTACTGATTTAGCGTGTAAGCTGTATGACAAATAAACCATGCTAGTTACATAGTGTGTAGGGTAATATGCTCTTGCGAACATGTCTTATAAATATTCTAATGACATGTGTAGTGTAATCATAGGGCAGGTGTAAACAGTGCTGCTAAATAAAACATAGTAATGATACAGTGTGTAGAGTCATAATGCAGGTGTGAACAGTCCTGCTAAATAATTAAAGTAATCATATAGAGTGTAGGGTAATGACACGGCTGCAAACAGTCCGGAGAAATAAAATATGTGTAGTGTAACGATGCACACTGAATAAAAAAAAACCCCTAATCATTTAATATATATTTTAATAATGTATGCGTGAACGCTCTCAGAAATGGTGTAGGAATGATTTAGTGTGTAGTTTTTTATAGGTAATGTCAGTACTATAGTATGTAGATGTATGTAGAACAATACACGTGCAAGCAGTGCTTATAAATAAATACTACTGATATAGTATGGAGTGTGATGATAAAGGTGTAAACTGTTGAGTGGTATAATAAGAAAAGTGTAAACTGGTGTTTGGAGTGTAATAATGCAGTTTTAAACTGGCGTGTGGTGTAATAGTTCAGGTGTAAAGTGGTGTGTGGTTTATTTATAAAGATGTATACTGGTGTGTAGTGTAATAATACAGTAGTGTAGTAAGACAGGTGTGAAGTGGTGTGTGTAGTGGAGTAATACAATTTGAAACTGGTTTGTGTTGTAATAAAACAGATGTAAACTGGTGTGTGTAGTGGAGTAATACAGTTTTAAACTGGTGTATAGTGTAATAATATTGGTGTAAACTGGTGTGTAGTGTAATAATATTGGTGTAAACTGGTGTGTAGTGTAATAATATTGGTGTAAACTGGTGTATAGTGTAATAATATTGGTGTAAACTGGTGTGTAGTGTAATAATATTGGTGTAAACTGGTGTTTAGTGTAATAATATTGGTGTAAACTGGTGTGTAGTGTAATAAGACAGGTTTAAACTGGTGTATAGTGTAATAATATTGGTGTAAACTGGTGTGTGTAGTTTAATACAGGCGTAAACTGGTGTATAGTGTAATAATATTGGTGTAAACTGGTGTGTAGTGTAATAAGACAGGTTTAAACTGGTGTATAGTGTAATAATATTGGAGTAAACTGGTGTGTAAGTGGTAATAATACCATGTTTAAACTGGTGTATAGTGTATATTGGTGTAAACGGTGTGTGTAGTTTTCAATACCGGCTTACTGGTGTATAGTTTATAATATTGTGTAAACTGGTGTGTAAAGTGTAATAATACAATGTACCTTTGTGGCATGGTCCCATAATGCAGTTTTAAACTGGTGTATAGTGTATAATAAAGGTGTAAACTGGTGTGTGTAGGTTAATACAGGCGTAAACTGTGTTTTGTAATAATATTGGGTAACTGGTGTGTAGTGTATAATATGGGTAACTGGTGTTGTAAGTGTAATAATAAAGCTGTAAACTGTGTGGTGTATGTGATAAAAAAGCTGAAACTGTGTGTAGTGGTAATAATAAAAGCTGTAAACTGGTGTGTAGTGTAATAATAAGCTGTAAACTGGGTGTAGTGTAATGTAAACTGGTGTGTAGTGTAATAATAAAGCTGTAAACTGGTGTGTAGTGTAATAATAAAGCTGTAAACTGGTGTGTAGTGTAATAATAAAGCTGTAAACTGGTGTGTAGTGTAATAATACAGGTTTAAACTGGTGTATAGTGTAATAATATTGGTGTAAACCGGTGTGTGTAGTTTAATACAGGCGTAAACTGGTGTTTAGTGTAATAACGCAGTTTTAAACTGGTTTGTAGTGTAATAATACAGGTGTAAACTGGTGTGTGTAGTGGAGTAATACAGTTTTAAACTTTTATATAGTGTAATAATACAGGTGTATACTGCTGTGTTTGTAGTTTAATACAGGTGTATACTGGTGTCTAGTGTAATAATACAGATTTAAACTGGTGTGTAGTGTAATATTACAGATTTAAACTGGTGTGTAGTGTGATAATACGGGTGTAAACTGGTGTTAGTGGTGTAATAATACAGTTTTAAACTGTTGTGTAGTGTTATAATACAGGTGTAAATGTGTGTCTAATGTTATCTTACAGGTGTAAAGTGGTGTGCCATGTAATACTAGAGGCATAATTATACATTGTGTAAGTTGGTGTGTGTAGTATAAAAGCCTATATGTAATTAGCTGGCATCCTTGCCAGCCCTTACCCCACAGTTGCTTGGCATGTATGCTGTAAGCTTGCATCAGTTGCTCTGGATAAGAGTATCTGCTATATGCAAATGTAAATATGGTAGAATATCCTCTTGCTAGGACAGTGGCAATAAGACCGGTAAGTGCAGTGTCGTTCCTCATTTAAATGCGGGATGATCACTGTGAGAGGAATAGCATTTGGACCGCAAGGAAATGTTCATTCACCTGCTTGGGTCAGGTACAGAGAAGAGTTCTGGTGTTTGTTTTCCTCACAAGAGGCAAGCATTAGAAATTGAGCAGCTACAGTAAAGAATTTGTGTAAATTGAAACTGAGGTGTACTTCTGCTCCTGAATCAGGTCCACTAATATCCATTATGGTTTCTAATTATTTGAAGTTTGCTAACAGTGGCAGCTTTTTTAGCCTTGATATACCCGCTTTGTATTGGGTTGGTACATACTAGGCACGTGCAATTTAGAATTTTCCGTGATTTTGGCATTGGAAAAATCACATTCTGTAAACAAATTAAACTGACGGACAAAAAATAAAACTGCCACAACTCTACTACTGGCTTTGCAGGCCACTTCATTTGGATTGAGCAGAAACCCTTTTCATCCAGCTTAAGTAAATAAAAAAGCCAAACTGAAGTAACAGTTTTTTCCTGCAAGTGTGGTCACATAAACAAGTGTAGCCCTTGTGCTTTTATTTATTTATTTATTCATTTAATGTTATTTTTTAATACTTTAATCCTGATAAGGGCTCAAGTGTCTGTAGAACATAGGACACAGCTGTAAGCCTTTTCTGAACCGGACGCCAGTCTATTGCAGGGTTGGATAGGGGTCGCTGTTTCAATGCCAAGGACTGATTTTGTCATTCCCTATGTACTAATTAGACTATTCTATATAGAACACTAGGGTGGCACCATGGTGCAGTGGTCACAGTTTACAGGTTCGAGATTCCCGGTTCGATCCCGACCCTGGGCTCCTCCTGTGTAGATTCTGCACGTCCTATATGTGTCCGGTTAGGTTTGCTCCGGGTACTCCGGTTTCCTCCCACAGTCCAAAGACATGTGTGCCCATATGGTGAGGTTTATGGTTTATTAATTCAGCAATGGTATTGGATCGATATTGGGTATCGACCGATATGCACAGTTTAAGTATCGGTATCAAAACTGAAAAGGTCGGATCGGTACATCCCTAATAATTACTATATAACCCAATACCAATTGGGATAGACTCATAGTATAATATAACATATAATATAATAATCACATTATTATTCATAATGATAACTGTATTAATTCAAGTCAGCAATTGTCTTAGTTGTAACTATGGAACAATTGTAATTGTCTCACACGGTCCTTAAGCTTCGAGAGAGTGTGGAGCATGCAGAGATATCGAGATAATGCTAGTTTCTTTCTGTCAGCGTAACTGTCACGTCAATCTGTATTACAAATATCTGGTCTGACCTGCTGCCTGATGAACGGCTTGCAGTGGTTTGTTGTAAGACATGTTTATTCATCCTCATTTATCTTCCACTCTTGAAAGTACAGAGTGAAGTCCATCAGCACAGATGCCATGAAACACTGTTTAAATATAATGCTTAAGCACATCTGTAAAGATGATACGAAAAGATTGCCACACTGGTGCATCAGCATTCTTGTTTCTTAAAAACAAGCTCACAGGAAAGTGGATCTCCTGTACCAGAGTCACTTTCATTTGCGTATATACCAGCATTCTGTGCCAGACTGAAAATATAGATTCTGATCTTATCAACGGGCGTTGGCAGTTTGTAAATGTGTAGTTAATTAGTTGTTGGTATGTTAGTGTAGTGTGTAATTGTGTGCATTCTTTTCTGTCGAACAACAATATTAAAGGAAACTAGAGTATCAGTAGAAAAAACAATATTTCAGTAAAGACAAAAACAAAAAGACGGATAGTTTAAATAACATAACTGCTTATCTTAATTAATTCAATAATTAATGTCAATTATTGGCTCAAGATAATTAGGTACAATCCAAGAATGTAATGATGAAAGGTGATGGTTTGGGGTTAAATTCGAACTTTTTAAATTCGAACTCACCGGAAGTTGAATGCATCATAACCTGAGTTTAACATGTACTTAACATACTGTATAATGGCATAGCCCATCTTAATCATACTTAAAACACTTATGTTAACACACAATTGGGCAAAAATAATTAATACAAAGCTGCTTATATAATAAAATACTGAATATCTCATGTAATTGATTGATTAATGTATTGAAAGTGAAGAACAATATCAAAAAGGCTAGTCCGTTGGTGGTGCTGCTAAGCTCAGTCAGCTTGCTGCACAACATTTGTGATCTTTTTCATTTTCCTGACGTTTAGCCTACAAATGTGTTGAACATGAGATTTGTAGGCAAGATGCTAGTTCATGTTTTGTGTGACGGGAAACAAGCGGAGGAATTTAATCCTAGATCAGCCCCCCATCTGAGATTCTTTAAGAAAGCAGGTATGGGACTTATAACCCCTATGTAATCAGATCTGGTAGGAAGCTAGCCCATCCACATTCCACTCGGGTACCGACCAAGCCTTGTGCATGTGACTACATGCAGCCTTCAGGGCCGTGCTTTTTATAGGCCTGTACAGCAAATGACATCAGTTTCAAGGGCCGTGCTAATCAATTCTGCTCGTCAGGGTACATAATGAACAGTGCGGGCTGATTCCTGGTGCAGGCCAAAGCTCTATATTGTGTGTGTGCAATACTATAAGACAATACCTTTTTCATGACACACTATAAATATCAGGATACTTAATTTCGTTATGGTTTTAGAAGCAAATCACGAGAAAGTGTTGGACCAAAGCATGTGAGCTATGCTGCAGGAGAGGCTGAAAGGCAAACAGTGCAAATAGAAGTGTAAACAGTTACTGGATTGGAGGCACTGGAACTACACATGACACAGGACTTTCCTAAAAGTGGAAATTCACCGCCTTGGGCCGTTGTGCTTAATGATTATTAATGTCCCTAGAGCATTATGCTTCTTGGCTGGAGCAGATTTTTTAATGAATTGCAACGTGAAGTGTGAAATCAGGCAGATTGAATGGGTAGACTTTAGATGTTTAGATCAAGTGCATTTTATGGGTTTACTCTTACTGTGCACTCTGTCTCTGAGTTTTGCCAGTCTAATGTTTAATGGTAATCAGCAGAAGCCGGATGCAGGCCCAAAACTGCAACTATCAAGCACTTGTTTGTTTGGATAGT
Organism: Ancistrus triradiatus; assembly: GCA_025084515.1. Lineage (NCBI taxonomy): Eukaryota > Metazoa > Chordata > Actinopteri > Siluriformes > Loricariidae > Ancistrus > Ancistrus triradiatus. Next base: position 112,870 of record JAJAGP010000511.1, read on the forward strand.
GTATGAAAATTGGTTGACAGTGACACTGAGCTGTGAACTTCATTTTGCTCATCTCCAAGCTGATGTGACACTGCATACTCTGTAACCATTAGCCCTGTGCCCGTTCTAGGCTTTAATGAATTTAATGCTTGGAATTAATTAATGCCTCCCTCGCTTTCTGCAGCCATTGAAGATGTTAGAGATGCTCTGATGCAGGAAAACAAAGCTGCCATCGGCAGATGATACTGCAGACTAGTTGAGAGTTAGCCGGAGATCAAGACGCTAAGGAACTGAGAATAATTATGTAATTACATAGTCCTGAGTGTTATGGCAAAGAAAGCCATAATAGAATGCAAATAGAATAGCATCAGGTTGTTAAAACACATTGGGATGCCATGTCAGTGTTTTCCGTGCAAGTACCGTATTTTTTGGACCATAAGGCGCACTTAAAATCTTTTAACTTCCTCAGAAATCGACAGTGCGCCTTTAAATGCGGTGCGTCTAATGTATGAATTAATTCTGGTTGTGCTTTCTGACCTAGAACCGATTGTAGATGGTACATGGCGCTCATAAATCTGTCAAAATGTTTTAGCACGGCCTTGGTAAGTTACGAAGCTTACGGCAGCCGTAGTGCGCAGCATAGCGGAGTAATACGGTATGTGCTTCAGCATTAGGGTGTGTGCATTCATTCATTTATTTTCGAAGCGGATTTCAAACTCAACAAGGACATAGAGCAGCTGCAAGAGAATTCAACATTAGCGAATCAATGGTACGGTAGTAGAGGAAGCAAGAAGACGCCCTGTGCCAGGTAAAGACCAAACTGAGTTTTTGACGGAACTTAAGAGTTTTATTTCATTTTATGCGGCTTATAACCCGGTGCGCTTTATGTATGAAAATAGATCCGTTAGAAGTCGATCATTGATATCGCGCCTTATAACCCGGTGCACTTTATAGCCCGGAAAATACGGTAATCTCAATCTCCCCGTTTGAATATAAAATCGTCATATTGTCATATTACTCACCAAGTTTCCTAAACTGTTGCTTAACTGTTTAATCTTACTAGTAGGGCTGTGCTAAAAAATCGATACTGCAATATATCACAATATTTTTTTTCGTGATATACTACATCGACTTTCAGATCAAAAGATACATTTTTTTGAAGGAAGAAAAAGCACATTATAAATGGGATGTAAACTACAATCTGTAGATGTTGCAGTACAGGGTTTTGACTAAATTTGTCTGCTGAATTAGCAGTGTGATGTGACGGCGTAAGATGATACAGATTATACACAGTAAGTTGTATTTCAGCTGCTATTTTCAGTGAACTATGTGGAATAATGTAATATATGGCAATATGCATCGTATCACAGTGTATCGTGATATACCGTATTTTTCGGACCATAAAGCGCACTGGGTTATAAGACGCATTAAATGAAACAAAAGTCTTAAATTCCGTCGGAAACTCAGTTTGGTCTTTACCTGGCGCAGGGCGTCTTCTTGCTTCCTCCACTTCTGTACCATTGATTCGTTAATGTTGAATTCTCTCACAGCTGCTCTATGTCCATGTTGTACTGTGTGACTGATAGTGTTGAGTTTGAAATCCGCTTCGAAAATAAATGAATGAATGCACGTACCCTAATGCTGAAGCACATACCGTATTACTCCGCTATGCTGCGCACTACGGTTGCCGCTTCGTAACTTATCAAGGCCGTGCTAAAACATTTTGACAGATTTATGAGCACCGTCTACCATCTACAATCGGTTCTAGGTCAGGAAGCTCTACCAGAATTAATTCTTACATTAGGCACACTGCATTTTAAGGCGCACTTTCAATTTTTGAGAAAGTTAAAGGATTTTAAGTGCGCCTTATGGTCCGAAAAATACGGTAATCGTATCGCGAAGCCCTTTCCTATACCCATCGCTACTTACCAGTCAAATTCCTTGTGGTAATCTTTAAATTTCTCAATGATTAAACAAGAATTAAACCAGTTATCTTGCATTTCCAGTGGGTTTGTCATTATTAATGACCATATTAATTATTTCATTTTATCGTGTCTAATTGCTTTGTTTTGACGATCAGAAAGCATGTAATGGTAGCTGACAAGAGCTTTTCATTACTCACTCGTTTATACCCTTAACTGGTTCAGTATTAGGACAGTTTTTATTTTGGTATCAAGCAGAAATTAAGAAAAGAATCCAGTGAGGTTAAGTGTATTTTTAGGTTTGTGAAAGTAATCAAGTGAAAAGGGTTTTCTGGACTCTGTAATGTTCTCAGTCCATCCTTCACTGAGAATGGTTACAACTTTGTTTGACATAACTTGGATTACAAAATGTAGATGGACTGTAACAACTTGGAGTTGTATTTGGCAAAAGTAAAATCCCATTTTTCACGGAGTCCTGTGTTGTGAGACGTCCTGATATTAAAAGCTGTACGGACTTGCTCTATAAATCTGATGCTTAAGTAAGCCCTTAACATTCAAAAACAAATTGCACAAGAGCTCTGGGGCCAGACTGATGACATGTGAAATCTGTGTATGTTCGGGAGTGAGTCAGGCAGCGATGCTAGCGCAGCTCAAACCTGTCAGCCAGCCTCTGTACATGGCAGGAACCCACCTCATTTCCTGCATGGTGTATGTCTGAAAATAGCCTGCTTTTGTAGAAATGTAGCTGTGTGCACTCTGTCTGCGGCGAGACGCCCAGCGGCTTCTTAATGGGGTGCTGCTTCACCGCTGGCATCCTGACTTGCTCTTGCATGTGTAGCGTGTGCTGTTTATCCCTCAGGCTGAATCTAGTAGATCCTGGACCTGCCACGGTTCTTTGGCAACACAGCAGTTGTAGTTGAGGGTTCTTTAACCCAGAGTAACAAGATAAACGTCTCCCCGACCGCAAAACGATGTCTTAAGTGTCGCCACTGACGTCCCATGCTGAAAGGAGTGGAATTCACCACGCAAGTGGAAACATTTCAGAAGGCGGCGCGCACGGTCGTGAAAAGCGCCGACCGCGTTGGTGCTGGATGTGGAAATCGCTGGCAGTACATTCCGGTTCAGCACAGTCTCTGCGACGATTGTGCAACTTTGTACTTTTTATGGAATGTGACACAAAGCTCTCGACGCCGCGATGAAGGGACCGCTTGAAAGGTCAGGGAACGATCTGAGTTCATATCTCAGTTCGAGAGGCTGCACGCAGTCATCGATCTTCGTGAAAATGTATTAATGTGCCGGAGACGGCTGACGGGTTATGAACGTGAAAAGTAATTCAGTTGAATAGGTGTAGATGGATTCAGCGTGATTCATCTCTAAATTAGCCCATTTGTCTTGGAGTTGGAGCACAGATGTTGTTTTAAATGATAAGTACTGGGGATAAATCCTGGGAGTGAAAGGGGGCTTTCGTAGCTTTCGATCTAATCACAGACAGAGTTTGGGCCGTGTCTTCCTCCTCTCCTCCCCCGATGAGGTGGTGTGAACAGTGTTCAGAGCTGAAGCAGTGTGTCTTGTCTTCCTGTGGTTAGTGAAACGATTTTCACCGGCCGCAATCAGACCAGACAGGCATGCTCTAGAATAGTCAGGAGGAGTGTGTGTGTGTGTGTAAGTGGGGGGCATGTTTATAGTACATCATGGGGACCAAATATCCCCACAATGATAGAAGGATCTGACATTTTTGGCATTGTGGGGACATCACGGGCATAAATGCTTTTTTACAGAACTGGCAACCAAAAGACCCAAAAGAATTGCTTTGTGTTACTGAGGTTAAGGTCAGGGTTAGGTGTAGCATTAATTAGCTAAAGTAATCATTATGTCCCCACCTGGATAGCGCTACAGACGTGTGTGTGTGTGTGTGTGTGTGTGTGTGTGTGTGTGTGTGTGTGTGTGTGTGTGTTGGGGTAGAGGGGGCCTCTCTCCCCCTTAGGACTCCAAACTCTTACTCCTTGAGGCTGATGCTTGACCGACTTTCACTAATATCTCTTTTGTAGCCTCAGGATTGTGACATGTCCCCTTTTTTGACACACATTCTTCCTTCGTGCCTAACATTTAATTGCTTCAAAGCCAGATTGTGTTATTTATAGTCAGTTAGCTGTGAGACACGCATGCTATGGAGCAGAATTGTGTTTTGGGGAGTAATGGAGTGTTTAGGGCTTAATTACGTTCACATGTTCTATTCGTGCTCACTTGTATCGACTTGTACTCGCCAGATTAATTCGCCGTGCTCTGTGTTTCCTTATTAGATTGAGTGTTGAGAGTGCTTAAATGTGCCTGTATGGTTTTATCATTACAATGCTTTATAAGTGAAATCGATCCGGTGTTTGTATATGTAACACACGAGGAGGAATGACAGTGTTTAGCTGTGTGATGGCAGAGCTGCGTGATTGAAATAGCTGGAATAATGAAGCACTGTGTAGATTGGGCCACCCGTACAACAGCACTTGCACATCTGAAAGCCCCCATGACCGGATGGGGTTCCAGGCCATCTGAGCACTAGGGGATGATCCCTGGATTGTTGTCGCCTCCCTAGAACGTGTACTTTTCTTGTATAAAAATGTAAACACCAAAAACAACAATCAAACATAGGAGGAGTCTCACTGAGAACTGGGTATGGGTCTGTGAGCACGATGCCCTCTGGTGTTCAAACAATGCAGTTACATTAGATGGCGCAATAAACAAGAATGCATAATCCAACTTGTCCCTAAACGTTTCCTGTAGCTGTTGATCAGTCCTGCACACCGGCTTGGAGGAATTTTAGCCCATTCCTCCGTACAGAACAGCTTCAGCTCTGGGATGTTGGTGGGTTTCCTCACATTAGCTGCTCACTTCAGGTCCTCCACAGCATTTCCATTGGATTAAGGTCAGGACTTTGACTTGGCCATTCCAAAACATGAACTTTATTCTTCTTTAGCCATTCCTTTGGTAGAACGGCTTGTGTGCTTAGGTTCGTTGTCCTGCTGCATGACCCACCTTCTCTTGAGATTCAGTTCATGGACAGATGTCCTGACATTTTCCTTTAGAATTCTTTGATATAATTCAGAATTCATTGTTACATTCAATGATGGCAAGCCGTCCTGCTCCACATGACAGCAAAAACAGGCCCAAAACCATGATACTACCCACCACCAGTTCACAGATGGGATAAGGTTCTTATGCTGGAATGCAGTGTTTTCCTTTCCAAACATAACGCTTTCCTTTTAAACCAAAAAAGTTCTATTTTGGTCTCATCCTTCCATAAAACATTCTTCCAATAGCCTTCTGGCTTGTCCTTTAACAAAACTTCAGATGAGGCAGCAATGTTCTTTTTAGAGAGCATTGGGCTTTCCCTTGCAGCTCTGCCATGCACACCATTGTTTGTTCAGTGTTCTTCTGATGGTGGACTCATGAACATTAACATTAGCCAATGTGAGAGAGGCCTTCAGTTTACTTAGAAGTTACCCTGGTGTCCTTTGTGACCTCATCAACTATTACACGCCTTGCTCTTGGGGTGATCTTGTTGGTCGGCCACTCCTGGGGAGGGTAACAATGGTCTGGAACTTTCCTCACATTTGTACACAATATGTCTGACTGTGAGACTGGTGGAGTCCAAACTCTTTAGAGATGGTTTTGTAATCGTTTTAAGCCTGAGAGCAGCAACAAACTCTTGTTCTGAGGCTCAGAAAGGGAACCAAAGGGTAACTTCTAAGTAAGAAGGCCTCTCTACATGGTATGGTTACTGTTCATGAGTCCCCATCAGAAGAAAACTGAATAAACAATGAGCGTGCCTGGAGAGGCAAGGTGCCCCTCGTCCTTCCCTCCCCCCCCCCTTCTCTCTCTCTCTTTTCCCCTTCCCCCCTCCCCTACTTCCTCCCTCCCCCTCCCCCCCCCACCCCCCCCCTCCCCCCTCTTTCCCTCCATTGACACAATCTGTTCTGACTGTGGACTGGTGGAGTCCAAACTCTTTAGAGTGGTTTGTAATCGTTTTCAGCCTGATGAGCATCAACAATCTTGTTATGAGTCCTCAAACCTTTGGTTTGATGTCTGATCCACTTCAACAAACATGTGTTGTGAAGAGCAGACTTTAACTTTATAGATCCCTGTTCTTTAAATAAAAACAGGGGAGCCCACTCACTCATTGTAAATCCCATTGATGATTGAATGAAAACACCTGACTCTAATTTCAATGCTAATCCTAGAGGTTCACATACTTTTTTGCACTCACTAATATGTAATATTGGATCATTTTCCTCAATAAACAAATGACCAAGTATAATATTTTAGTCTCATTGTTTAACTGGAGTTCTCTTTATCTACTTTTAGGACTTTGGTGGGAAATCTGATGAGTTTTGAGGTCATATTTATGCCGAAATCTAGAAACTTCTAAGGTTCACAAACTGTCGAGCACCACAGTATATACTGAGCAATAAGGAAGGATGACTCTATTTCTTGGTGAGCTTATTCATGAGAGATCTTTTATGGTTTGAACATATTTAGTGATTATATATGGGTCTGCCTGTACATGCATACTTTGTGTGTGCATGCTGTATGGTGGGAACACCACAATTGGAACGAATAAGCTGTGGGAGTAAGCTGACTCTGGCACATCTAATCCATGCCACCTGGCCTTCGCGAAGGAGCCAGACACTCTCTGAGCCAGAGAAGCAAATAGAGCCGGCTCGTAAACATTGTTTCCTACGCCTGCATCCCACCAGAAATGGTTTTCTCCTAAAGCCAAAGGCTTAAATCAGCCTTACTGGCATGATGCTTGTGATGGGACTCTCAGAAGAGTTCAAATCACCTTTCGATGCTGTGCAACTTTTCTGGCTTACTTTACTTGAAGTTACTGGAAGAGACTGAAATCAGGCAGAAAAATAAGTTTGTTATTGTCAAAGTTTGCAGGGACTGTCCCACATGTGTTTTGTGTGTGTGTGTGTGTTGAATGTTGATGTGTTAGTTGGAAGGGATGTTTGCTTTCATTGGAGTGGATGATTGTTTCCTCTGAGCAAACACACACACACAGACACACACATATGGACTTTCCTGTTGAATGAGTCTGTAATAAGTGTTTGTTGAAGTATGGCAAACCATACACCCCATACGCTGACTCAGTATGATGGCTCTGGAGCGTATAATTAACTGCACTATGAAATTCATACTTTCAAGGACATCACATGCTTTAAACTGTAGTCATTTGCAGAATGCAGGTTTTCGCATTTTTTTTGTATATACAAACATTTAGCTTAACGTTTTTTGTCTATAAAATCTGTGCCATTGTGTGGTTTTTGTGGGGTATATTATTTTGAACTCTGAGCAAAGCTTTATGAAGCATCACAGTGTTAGTGTTACAAGATTCTGTCTGAGCAAAGAGCCATTTTGAAACGTTTTCTTCCATATTTATCATTTAACCGAGCCTACGCTTCAGAATTTTTTAAATATTTTAAAGGTCGGGGTGAAGGATCTGAAAAGAGATGTTTTATTATTTGCACCGAAAACACCGGCATGGCATCTCAAGGTGTTTTAACAATCAGAAGCTACACTGTTCCCTGCTCCTGTTTTCCCTGACAGGCACACAGTTAAACCAATAGCCCAAAGTGGGCGGGTCCTAAGACTGGTGAATGAAAATTTAATCGTGAGTTACATGGAACTGGTTTGGATTTTACACCCGACACGACGCAAACAATAGCGGTTTGCAAAATATGCAAAGATAAGATTGGCACAGCTGGTAGAAACAATGAGGAAACTACCTCAAAAGGAAGCACCCCAAAGAGTGTGCTGATAGCCAGGACACTGTGTGGGTGCAACAACTTTGCAACAAGAAATCAAACAGCATAATGGCCAGGTTAACTGTATCAATGGCCGTGGATGTGACCCATAACGACAACAGTAAAACGTGAGAGTTTGAGACTTCTGTAAATAGTTGATCCTTGTTACTATTTACCAAATCTTGTGATGTACAGAAAATACAGAGAGACGATTGAATCCAAGATGGAAAACGTATGTTTTTTGCCACTATTAGTGATTTATGGTCTAGCTGAAGTTTAGAACCATGTTAGATTTTTTGTTATTTCTATGATATCAGTCATGGACACTCAGAACATTTTGGTGTTATGAAATAGTTTACATTTAGTTGGGAAATGCACTGTATTGAAGTAGGCATGAGTTATGAAGGACTTGATGATTACGGTGTACAATCTGAGTCGTCTTAATACAGCACATCACATTGATAAGTCAGCGGACAAACCACTGTACTGCGACATCTTCAGGAGTGGAGATTGTAGTTCACACTCCATTTGAAATGTGTTTTTTCTTCCTTAAAAAAAAATCGATGTTTTGAGCTGAAAATCAATGTAGTATATCACAAAAATAAATATTCTGATATATTTTTAGCACAGCCTTATATTGAAGTGTGTTTGAAGTTCTACCAGCCAAAATGTCTCTGTTTTTGTTCTTTTATGGGTATGGATTCTGTTACGTTTGTTATGGATTCTTATGTTTGTCTTAAGAAACAAGATGAAAAAATATTGATATAAATAATTATATAAACAATTTAGAACCTTATATGATCATCTGTATAACAGCTGTCCATACAGCTCAGTCTGCTATGATCAGGACTTAACTGACTGCAATACAAAGATTTTGATCACATTTTCTTTTCTCACCTCTTCAGTGCAATAAAAGCTGAACCGTATGTTGTTTTATTGCACTAATTATTTGTAGGAATTATATAAGCTGTTGATTTGTTTTGTGGTTGGGGTGCTTTGTGCCTTAACTTATAAGCATATCAACAGTTCAGCAAGACTCATCAATGTATCTGTCTGTTTGTCTATATGCTACATTACTTCAGTACTTTATAAAGTATTGTATTGAACTTTGCAAACTGCTGAAAACTGAAAGGTTTTTTTAAACTTGCATTTGAATTGCTTGAACGTAAATGTTTTTTTAATGATGCATGGGAAAAAATGACTGATACCTGCATTACAGTGTTTAATGACTGAAGATGACTGAATGATTCCACAAAGCTGACACTGTCACACTTGCTGCCTCCATTTCCAGCTTTCTGGACGCCATCCTGGACTTTAGCACGCTCTCGCGTGTCTCAACCCAACTTGGGCCACTGATCCCATTTGCTGGCTAATAGATCCCTTAACATATCCTTAATCACATCCTCTGCTATTTAAACCCCTTGTCTGAAATATTTAGGCGAAGCCACACAGGAGTTTGTTTGTTTCATAAGCTGGAACTGTCTTGTTCCTTGTTCTTGCCGCATGTCCCAGTGGTCATTGCGTACCTCTGATGCCTGATGCTTTGGCTACATTCTTACATGTGGTTTCCAAAAGCGTGTAGTCTGGTTTCAGAGAGTTCTTGTAAAAAATTTAAGTGATACAGTTTTAGTGATACTTAAACAATCTTACAATCCAAGAAATTGTGGGTTAAGGGTCTTGCTGAAGGACCCAACAGTGGCAACATGGCAGAGGTGGGATTTGAACCCTGGATCTTCTGATCTATAGTCCAGTACCTTAACCACTAGGCTACCACAGTCCCGCTACCACATGTTCAAAGCTTTATTTTCCTTTGCTTGTTCAAAAGTGAGGCAACATATCTATGTGTTGAGAATATCCCTATGGCTCAGAGCAACAGCTATTTGAAGTTATGTAATGCAGCTAAAGCCAGCCTGGCTGTGTTGTGCTGGAGGTACGTCTCTTCCTTAACGATGGTTGTTATGCTGTTAAACAGTGACTGTTGTGCCTGGTGTTCCATGCTTCTCCTGTCTTATCTGCACAGGGCTGCTGTGAGTGCACGTTTTCATTCCAGCCAAGCAAATGTACGTCAGATTTCCTTTGTGTAATCAGTTGATCTCAGTCAAAAAGGCGTAACCTGTAGCCGTGTTTACATGCAAAGTTTTCATGAATTTGAATAAGTTCACTCTGATTGCAGACTCACAACGAAATGTACCATAAACTCATTGCTAGTGTTGATTTGTGAAACTTTTATGATTTTATCCGAGTTCTCCATTTCCAGCGTTGCGTTTTGACCATGTTTGACATGTCAGTCTAAGCAAAACTTACTCCATTGATTGTATGTAAGCCTAATTAGCCATTTGTGTCAATGAAACTTGCTGTAACTTGCTGTACGTGACTCCTTAGTTATGAGTGTGTGATCTTGGAAGCTGTTCTTTTGCTATGGGTTCGATGACATCCTGTGATGGGTCGTGTCAACAGTGTGAGATATCTGAAGGTGGCTGACTGCTGCTGTGTCATGTTTCTGTTGAAATGTGTCATGGCAGCCTTCTGGCCCGGTGTGGATCACTTGTGTGTAGGTGTGTGGAGGGGTGTATGTGACATTCACAGCGATGCAGCCATCGTGTAGAAAACATTGACGTGACTGTTCTTGACATTCCCGTGTTTGTTTTTGCATTTTGTGTGCCACAGAGCGTGAAGACAAGCCAAAGGACCAGCAGCACTGGATTAAGCCCATTAAGGGGCGCTATGAATAGCTGAGAGCTTTGTCTCTCCACCCCAGTCCCTCTGTCCAGTGGCATCAGCTACCAGTGGATGGTGTCCTCCCTCAAAGGCATCTGGGGAGCAGTGAGGTCCGCTCCATACCCTCATCTGCCAGCATACACGTTTCCGTTGGGATCCCTTCCTCTTGCTCTCTTCTTTTCTCAGAGAGAGAGAGAACAGTGGCAGATATGAGTTCCCACAGTCACCCAGGTAAGAGATGCCTACGATTCATAGAAAGGGTTTCTGCTGCTGTCAGTTCAGCCATGTCTGGTTCGTATAGTAGTCTCACAATTTATATTCATGTCATGGTGTCATTGAATTCCGTTTTTGCCTGAATGACACACATCTCATATTTCGTGAATGCCCACAGACACTACAGAGAAGTGCCAGGAATGAAAAAAGGTACAATTATGTCATGGTCCCTCAAAACCACGGCTGGTCATTACACTGGGCTGGATTTTTTTCAAAGGTTTTTGCTTTCTTAAAAAAATAGGTTATGATAGATGTCAAACTAAAAAGTGTTTTGTAGGAATTTTTGTAACTGGTGACAGCAAACTCCATCCTTTCACTCTTGAACCTAGTCGTTATGCTGTTGCTTTTGACAAATCTAAGTCCCTGGCCAGGTCATTTACTCATGACACTGTGATCAGATGAGGGTAGAGGCATAGAGCGTTCAGTATTTTATATATTTACATGTGCTGCATGCATTGTGCCATTATCGACCTAATCTAGGCTTCACACGTTTGGCGGCCTCGGTACTGGCAACCTGTTACCAAGTGGCACTAGCCTTTTGGGTGAAGGCAGATTGGGCTGTGAAATAGATTTCTTATTTATAATGGAGAAGCAAGAGTGCCTCTGAACCATACAGTGGGGCAAAAAAATATTTAGTCACCCACTGACTGCAAGTTCTCCTACTTAGAAAGATGAGAGAGGTCTGTAATTTTCATCAAAGGTGCACTTCAACTATGAGAGACAAAATGAGAAAAAAATCCAGGAAATCACATTGTAGGATTTTTAAAGAATTTAATTGTCAATTATGGTGGAAAATAAGTATTTGTTCAATAACAAAAGTTCAGCTCAAATACTTTGTAATATAACCTTTGTTGGCAATGACAGAGGTCAAACGTTTCCTGTAAGTCTTCAGCAGGTTGGCACTCACTGTAGCTGGTATTTTGGCCCATTCCTCCATGCAGATCTCTCTCTAGAAGCAGTGATGTTTTTGAGGCAACACGGACTTTCACACAAAAGTTCTATAGGGCTGAGGTCTTGGAGACTGGTTAGGCCCACTCCAAAGGACCTTGAAATGCTTTTTTATGGAGCCACTCTCCCTTTGTTGCCCGAGCGGTGTGTTTGGAATCATTGTTATGCTGGAAGACCCCAGCCACGTTCCATCTTCAATGCTCTCACTGATTGAAGGAGGTTTTTGGCTTAAAATCAACATGATACATGGGCCCGTTCATTCTTCCCTTAACACGGATCAGTGTCCTGTCCCCTTTTGCAGATAACAGCCCCAAAGCATGATTTGTTCCACCCCCATGCTTCACAGTAAGTATGGTTGTTCTTGGATGCAACTCAAGCATTCTTCTTTCTCCAGTTGAGAATTTTACCCAAAAAGTTCTATTTTGGTTCATCTGACCACATGATATTCTCCCAATCTCTTCTGGATCATCCATATGCTCTCTGGCAACTTTCAGACGGGCCTGGACATGTACTGGCTTAAGCAGGGGGACATGCCTGGCACTGCAGTATCTGAGTCCCTCTCGGCATATGTGTTACTGATGGTAGCCTTTGTTACTTTGGTCCCAGCTCTCTGCAGGTCATTCATCAGGTCCCTCCGTGTAGTTCTGCTATTTTTTCACACCAACCTGCTTGCCTATTGTAGATTCACTCTTTCCAGCCTGGTGCAGCTCTACAATTTTATTTCTGTTGTCCTTCAACAGCTTTTTGGTTTTGGCCATGGTTGAGTTTTAGAGTCTGACTGTTTTAGGATGTGAACAGGTGTTTTTTATACAGATAACGAGGACAGATAACAGTTGCCATTAATACAGGTACCGAGTGGAGGACAGAAGAGCTTGTCTGTGAGTCTGTGAGAGCTAGAAATCTTGCTTGTTTGTGGGTGACCAAATACTTATTTTCCACTATGATTTACAATTACATTCTATAACAATCCTACAATGTGATTTCCTGGATTTTTTTTCTCATTTTGTCTCTCATAGTTGGTGTACCTATGATGGAAATTATAAACCTCTTTCATCTTTTTAAGTAGGAGAAGTTGCACAATCAGTGGCTGACTAAATTCTTTTTTTCCCACTGTGCTTTCCAGTTCAGGTTTTCAACAAGACTTCACATGTTGCACAACAATAGTGAGGAACCCAGGGTTTGTCTTGGTCACCAATTTTACATCTGAAGTACAGCTCATAGGCTTTCTTAAGAACTGCAGTCAGAGTGTTTTTGAGCCTTAAGTGTATTTTCGCCACAGATGTAACAGAATGTATCACAACAAGACATTTCAGATGCCTTTCTGAAGACAGTAAGTCAGTAATGCCTGAACCTGATTAAAGTGCTTTATGAAAACCCACTATACTTTCACTAGATATGTCAACCCTAAATGTGGTGCAATATGAAACAACAAAGATATTGGGCAAACAGGCATGTAGATTTCAAATGTTTTCAGCTCTTGAAGCTAAACCCATTTGGTTTCATGATCCATATAAATGTGTAGTCCAGAAGTCCGTCATCGCCAACCAGTTGCTCTTGGTTGAGGCATCCCACTTTACAGGAATGGCATATGATAGACGTGAAAGGCTGCGAGAAAGGTTCAAGTGCCAGCAAAGACGTTTGATTCTCATTGAGATATCTGTCTGTTCTTCTCTGCAACTCTGCCAAGAATGCCTTTAGCCAACTGTCATCCCGATAAAGGGGAAGGTTATTTTAAGAGATAGTGGCAAGCGGTGCGATCATATTTTTCATTCTCTTACTCCTTTTTCCCTGCTGGAGTTTCTGGAAAAACGTCATCCTATATTTTCCTTCCCAAATAGTTTGCGTCTCATTACCCACACAGTGGATATGGACATTGTTTGGCTGTGCCCGTTTTGTTCTCCAGAGCCTTGTTGAATTGAGTCATGCCTCTGCCATTTTGAGCTATGCGCCCTTTTCCTCTTGGCCTGCCTTTTAATGCTGCACAGGAGTGCTATATGGGTCTCCCTGAACCGACTGATGCTGTTTTGTCAGCTTTTCCCGTAAAGGCCGAAGGTTTATTTTGTTCAGGTCCTCTCCAGGATTCCCGTACAGCTGATGGCTTCGTGTTTGCTTATTTTCTCAGTTACATTCAGAGCCACTGAAAGCATGGCCATGAAAACATCTCGCTGTCCAAGTTTTGTTAAATGGTTGACAGAAATGTAAGATTTATTACAACTCAGTATTCCAACTAGCTGAAGTATGGAATGTGAGAGCAGGTAAAACAGAGCCCCAGATAGTTTGGATCCAGTCATAGTTGTACTGTTTCCCGTTGTTGTCCATGGTCACTGGGTGGTGGGGGGATCTGAAGCCTATCCCTGAATTCACAGAGCGCAGGCAAGTCCATCGCAGAGCATGGTGCAGCACACACCCCAGATATAGGAACATTTGACTTTTCTGTGCATCGCTGAACAAAATTTTAAATCGCATAATCCTGAGGATTAAATAAACCAATCATAAGTTTGTGCTTTTTTCCTCCTATTCATGTCAAATCAGGAGCACCAGGGGGATTTGGTAAGAGGTTTACCATAGAACCCTGACTTTCCATAATAGTGATATCAGGTCTCTGAGTATTGACAGACCTGAGAGTAACTGGGAACAGCTTGGCTCAGTGTTTAAGGCTCTGAACTACTAATCAGAGGTTTGTGAGATTTGTACAAATCCTGGTTGCATCAAGCGACCGCTGTTGGGCCCTCATGCAAATCCTTGAACTGCTCAGTCGCTCTGGACAAGGGTGTCTGCTAAAAGCTGTAAATGTAAACTGAGCAGACTCTGCATGCTTTTGTTGGTATGCAAAACAGTACTGTAGTGATGGAGCTGCGATTCATGGAAAATGTGTTCCTTCGTGTTCAACGTGATCTGTGTTACATCAGTCGACATCATGCGTACCGATGTCACGGTGAACGTCAGTGGATCAGATCAGAAAAAAACCATGTTAAATCCCAGTGTGGATCTCTTAGACAGGGCCATGTTTGGATGGATGTACCAGACATTATTAGAACATGTCGTGTGTTCATTTGGAATGAGCTTTTCATTGTGAGAGCTAACCAGTACGTTGCTGTTGATATACTCCATACTCAGTTTTTACGCAGAGCCCTGTCTAGACCAGAGATATGAAGCTCATGAGCGAGTCATTTCCTTTTATGTCTGAGCGTGAGAATGATGCAGGTGCGCATCAGAGGTTGATTTAATGATCTAATGGGCTTTCTGTCGATGAGCTGGTTTGAAAGTCTGAGGTTCTCTGGGTTCCTCCCTGTTCGACATGTCTTAGGGCAACTTGGACTGTGGACTGTGGTAGCCTAGCAGTTAAGGTACTGGACTATGGACCAAAAGGTCCGGTGTTCAAATCCCATCTCTGCCAAGCTGCCACTGTTGGGTCCTTGAGCAAGACCCTTAACCCACAATTGCTTGGATTGTAAGACTGTATCAATTGTAAGTTGCTCTGGATAAGGGCGTCTGCTAAATGCTGTAAATGTAAACTTGTCGGACTAAATTGTACCCAGTGTGAATGTGTTTGACTATTATCTTCAGAACCTTGCACATGTCACGACTAGCCATTGATGCTCATGTGACCTTAAAATAAATAAATAATCACAAACGCAGCCGGTGAATGCAAGAAACGTGTACATTTCTACAGATACCACTGTCCAAACAAAAAGCAAGATCAGCACTCTCCTGAACATTTTTATCAGCCATCTCCGGCTAAACAATAACTCTCAACGTTAGCACGTTCCTCTGATCTTAAGGAAATACACACCATGACCTTTGATGTCTTTCCCAGATAAAAACTGTAAACAAGGAAGTGGATGGTTAAGTGTTATGAAGTGATAAAGCAATCAGATTTCAATGCATGTATTTGAAGTAAATGCATGTGGATCAAATCTTATCAGGATACAATCCAGTTACAGGATTGGGATCTTACATATGAATGGGGACAGCCATTACTCGAATATAGGCTTATAATTGATTGACTAGCACTCTGATATGTATAGCTGCTTCCTATGGAAATCCTTTAAACACATTATGGTGTCTAAATTGAGGTGCTGTAAAGATTGTAAGTGTTTTTATCCGCCTGTCTGTCTCATCCATCTTAAATCAAGCTAGGATTTCTTACTGTCCCTGATTGGATATTTCCTGTCTATGTTGATCATTCTAAAAGTTGGGTGTTTGAAGATGGTGTTTATGCAGGGTGATAACAATAAGAATCAGAGTGAAGATTTTGGTTTGATATTGGCTCTCTATCTTCAGCAGCTCCTTCTATTTGATTTGGATTTTTTATCAGTCAAAGTATTTCGATTGATTTATCTCACTCCAGTACATTACCATCTATATAAGCTAGTGAAATAGATCTAGGGAAATACTCAAAAAGGATTTCATGGATGAGACTGAACTATTGAAGGTACTAACCCAATAGCCTAAACCGAAAGAGTTGTTGGTCTATTTTTTAAAGGTGTCATTTGTTTTTGGTTTGTCAATGACATATAATGAAAGAATACACTTATTATTGATGGGCGTCATGAACAGTGATTACAGATCTGGAGATGTGGAATGAAATCATTTCACAGGGCTGACATTTCCACTTTTATACAGCTGCTCTTACTGATGGTGATCTTGCTGACTGGCACCGAATAGCGAAGGAAACAAAGTGTTTTTTGTTTAAATCACAATTAAAATTTCATTCAGTGCTTGATTTTGACTTGCTTTTCTATATATTTAACTGTCACTCCTGCTGCCTCTGTTTTCAACGTTCCAGACTTTCTCACATATTAATCACATCCTCTATTTAAAGCCATTGTCTGAAGTGGTTGAGACCACTACCTTTCTGAGTTTGTTTATGTTCTGATTTCAAGCCTCTGTTTATTTAACTGTTTGCATTCGTCCCTCTGTCTCACCCAGCCTGACGTTAAAGTTTTTCTCTTTCACTTGAAGCCAAAAGTGCTAGTTTTGGAGAGAAATGTGTTCAAAATATAATAACATATTAACCTACAATGCTTGACTTATGAAACACCACGTCAACCCCATCTTGTTTGCTTAGGAGTCAACTAAAGAAACTCTAAAAAATGTCACATTGGTCCATTATGTCATTTTAGGAAACTGATGGAATGTAAATTTAGTGTTAATACCTTAGTTTGGTGGATATTAGTAGCACTTTTGTGCATTGTGCTGTGTATGACATTATATTGGAGTGACACTAGTAGTGCCGTGGTGATTAATTGAGCTAATTCAGAAGCTTGTGGATCTGAAAAGGACTGGAGAAGTCCAGCAAATAGTCTGTAATGAGCTTTTAATGTTAGAGAACTGTTTAACTAAATATTTGCCTCAGATGAACCTTGCTATGCTTGTAAATATCAGTGTGCATGCCCTGACCTGTAGGCTGTGTTCATGTGACGTGTTTAAGCCAGAGCTATTTTTTTAATTAATTATAGTTTTTGTGTGTGCAAGTGGAAGAACCTGTGGCTTTCCTGCCTGCTCTGATGGTAAATTGTGAGTCATCGTGCCCTACGCATCTTTAAAAAAATGTATATAAGGTTAACACAAAACGTTAATAGAAGGCTTTACTAAAGAGTGAATGTATGGAATACGTTTGGCAGGGGGCAAAGTGGATTTGTTTTACTATAATCATTTAAAAAAAGGCAATGTGTTAAATGTGTTACAGTAATCTCCCTGACACTTACAATACATACCAACTTCCTATTTAAAAAGGAAGTATGACATTTTTTGGAATCAAATCATGACCTTTGAGCTATTTCTTGGGCATGTCATTGGAAAGTTACCCACTGTGTTGAGCCTTCAGAAATACCCTGAGCCATTTCTGTGTGCCCTGTCTGAGAAATAGACTGGTCACTGGCCCGAGAAAGCACTTTTGTGCTTTCCTTCGTAGGTAAACTATGCTAGTAAAGTGGAAAAACCACAAGAACAATCCAGCTCTGTAAACTAGCTCTCTGAATGAACTTGGAACAATAAGGAACAAGCTGAGAAGTGGGTGATCAGTGCCCATAAGGTACACATTGAGCATAGTGTAAGGCTAAAGTTAGGTCAACTTTCTTTTTCATGTACTAGTGGTAGATATGAAAAATGTTTGCTGCTCTTTTATAGCTGAGTGCTGTTCGTTTTTGGATTATTACTGGTTTCTCTATACAATAATCCACCTGTGCCGTGGTCATGGTATTGCACTGGTCCCAGTACTGCCAAGCTGCCACTATTGGGCTCTTTACCAATGCCTTTAAGCTGTAATTGCTTGCATTTCACGCTGTATGATTTGATCAGTTAGGGACATCTGCTAAGGCTGTAAATGTAAATATAGCAAGGCTTGGAAACAGGTTGTATACCTACGAGCACAGGCACTTTTTGAAAAGAGGATTTGTTGATATTGGGATATTATCAGCCACATTGTTTTATACATGTTTTAAGCAAGTTGCATTTAATTTTTTTACTTGTGTTCTATTATCCCTGCAAATCCATAGATAGACACTACGACCTTAAGGGCTGTCCAAATAGAATCAAAACATGAATGGTTGTTAAAGCCCAATGGAAAGAAAATGTACATTCAAATGAAAAAAATCCCAAATTCAAATCCCTACTGATTGTTTTTTTTCCCATTTGGACATGTCCAATTTACCAGTCTCTTAACGTTATCCACTTCTGCCAGAGGAGGATGAACATGATCTAGCGAGTGCACAGCCCTTAGCTGTTGACTGCTTCTCTTTACTGCAGATGGTAGACTCCAACAACCAGAGTAAATCCGCATGGAGGAACCCACAAAACTGCTGTTTCACTGGCAGGGGAGATGATTCCCCATAAAACCTTCCCTCTCTCAGACACGACTGAATGCGTCGGTGTAGTGACTGGCCAGACGGGAGGCACTGCCAAGATTTGAACACGGGTCTTCGCAGTATCCATTCGAATTTCTAATCAGATAGGAAGACCAGAAACGAGGGTCACGGTTGCCTAATCACATACCAGTGCTTCAAACACTCTTATTTCTTAACAACTGGAACTGTAAGAAACAGCAGGAATAGAGGACAGGAATGTCAGAAAAAGGCACCGCCTGAGGACACCCGGCTTTTGAACAGTGCTGTGTGTGAAAGACTTGTTTATATTTAATTAAGTCCAGATTAAGAAAAGTATAGATGGAGAGAGTTTCCAAATCAGATGCTTCACACATGCTATCAAAGTTCACTCATGCTTCTGTGAGCAATCGAATCACTTGGCTCTTCCTAGCTTGTAATGCCACTGACTCTACACTACTGTTGTAACTACTACTACTACTACAATGATTTAATGCTTTAAACTCTAATTTAAGAGAATTATATGAATCTCAGCAGGCATAATTGATCAGATATTCAGGTTTAAATATGCCAACCCCAATAACAATGCATAAGTCAGGTTCATCAAATCTCATCTTTTGGTCACCTTGAGCTTCTCATCTACCTGTATCTTATATAGTTGTGTGATTGTTTTGTGCCCAGCAGGAGCAACAGTGCCAATTCACAATACAATCATCTCTGTAGTCTCTGCAGTCTTTCCATCCACTCTACAAACATCCTCATGACATCCTAGGCAGTGATATATAAGGTTACTTCTTTATTGTCACTGCTTGTGGCGATGCTTCTGACCTTGCTTGGCGCATGACAAATGCTTGAGGTCACATTTCACTTCCAGTGTGGCACACAAGGCACTCTTTTGTCCCTCATGATCCACTGGTGGTTCCTATAAAGCCCTTGAGGTTCTTACAGGATTCTGGGTTTCTCCTGGTAAATGCCCACTGGAGCCTAGATGTACCCTCCTACCAGCAGGAGTGGCCTAGTGGAGACTGCGTAGAGTTAGCAACCCGGTTGACGTCAGTGGCTCTAATCTGCAGGCTGTACTGTCCCAAAAAGCCTGGCACACTAATGATGTATGACGGGGCCAGTGACCTAGCTACTCTGCATTGTGAATGTAATCACAGTTTCAGTAACACAGCACAGGGCAGCAATGTAGGAGAGGATCGATTTCAGAAGGTGGTGTTTTGCTATAACTGACAAGAAACTAAGAGTACTGGATACGAAACTGGACTATGAGCAGTACGAAAAATGGCTGGTATAAGGCTCAAGAACCTCCAGGTTTTTAGCAGGGCATATCAAGGAGAACACTACACCGGAAGATCATTGTTTGTCTTTATGTATAGTACAGGCGTAGTGGTAGGGAGTATTGAGCACATGGTGCAGGAGTAAAGCAGTACAGTAGTTATACTTTCGCATTAAGTCATACAGAAACAAGGCAATGCAATAAAAAAATAAAAAAATACAGAATGCAGGGACAGTGCATTGATATCTTAAATATTTTCATTTCAGATTTTCAAAAAGTAAATTGTGATATCGGCATTATATATCAACCATCGGTCACCCTGCTCTCTGTATATCGGCATCGGTCATTAAAAAACCCATATCGGTCGGCCATTAGTGTGATCTTCTGAGCAGCTTCCATTTGTCAAGCACGCTCAAGCAACCTGGCAGAATGGCACCGCCGGGACTCGAACCATGGTCACTGTGGATTGTGCTACTGAATTACGTCTGCAAAATGTTACCTAAAAAAAACTAAACCCCAAATAGATACAAGCCAAAGCAAACATGACTAGTGTAAAATAATGCAATATGCTACTGTTTGTATAATAAAAAATTTGTGATGACTTTATAGTTATGGTGTGTTGTGGTATTTAGACTTGAAGTTGATGCTTGATATTTTGATATTACGCTGCTGTACTCCAGGGGTGCGTGTCCCAAAAGCATAGTTGGTAACTTTGTTAGTGACTTACATTGTTGGAACGATGCAGTTACAATGCACCCCAGGTTTAGTAAAATGCCACTGCTTGTTCTCAGGATTTCCTTTCATTAACAAGAGCAGCTTTTGTACAGTATAAAAACTATATTTGTCTTTATTTATATGCAGTGTTTCTTCTTTTGTCTAATATACCATATGTAAGTGACATACTTGGGTACATTTTTTCAGAATGCTTTATTACTGTTACCTGAGTAATGCTTTGGAAAACAGTGCTTTTACCTGAGTAAGATTATTTTCTGGATCAGGGTTTCTCAGCTTTGATCCTGAGGACTCCTGAACTATACATAACACAACAGGGCAGGATAAAGGTCCGTGGTCTGCATTATCAGCCTGCCTTCTTCTCTTCTCATTTGAATTCTGTTCTAGGTGGAAAGCTTAATGAACAAGGTCTTTATTATTAATGAATTCATACTGAAGGCAGGTTTTATTTGCTTGAGATGTAAAGCCTTTATGATCGTGCTAATGTAAAGTAAGATTTGCGTATAGGGTTCGCTGAATAGCAGAAATATGATTTTCAGAAAGAATGTGTCCCCAAAAGACATTACATAGTACATTAAACGAGAATATGAGTTTCTTTCCGTTTAATTTGATCAAAGCATTAGTAATGCACTCCCAGATCTTTTTTTTGCTGGATTGAAATCTGTTGTGTTGATTGGACACATGCCCCGTATGTCTTGGGGAATTTGAATCACGCACTGCTGGCTTGTGGTGCGTGTGCTTTGGTTTCCATGGTATAGGATTTGCTTGCAGTTGTTTAGCAAATGTATTGGGTGGCTCCTCTTGCACAACCGTGCAGTGGAGGATCCCGGGCAGTTTGCCATCCTCTGAGCCAATAAGCCACTTTTAACTAGATCAGTCTCTTAATCACTTTCATTTTCAATCATTATTTTTGTCTCTCATTGTATCCTGATGTGTTCTGTCAGATCCCTGGACACCAAGTGAATAAGATACACTCCCTTACCCCACCCCAAAAATTAGGAACAGGACTGCTGCGTACAATGTGTTCTCTTGTGTACAAATTATGAGACAGTGGCTCAGTAAATTAACCTCCCGTCGTTCAAATCCTGACGTGTCTTTTTATGCTTCCGAGAACTAATGACAAACTGATTCAGCTCCAGCCAGCGGGTTATTCTTAACTTCCAGCGTGCTTATTGCTTTCGTTGTATCAAAGCCAGTCGTTTTTTATAATGGGAAACAAATACTTAGGATCTGTTGCATATTGGTGTTCAGCATGGGTTTGGTCCAGGCAGTTTTAAATAGGCCTGGGTATCGTTTGAAAATTTGGATACCCACACTACAACACTTTTGAGAACCTTTACAGGTAGTTTAATATTGTGTAGGAGCTTATAATGAGTCTGAAATGATGAAATGATGTTTTTTAAAATACACAATACAGCGGCAAAGTTTAGGTGCTAAGTAATATTACAGCAAAATTTCATACAGTGTAGTGAGTAATGGATCGAATGTGAAAAATAAAAGCAAAACGCTTACTCTGTGGTGAACTCGGTGCTGCTGAGCTTAGGACCCATGGAGAGTTATTTGCACTAAGAATACAGTTCTGCAGATTTTAAAATAAAGAATAACACGTTGAACACAACGGACATCTTTACTGAGCAAGGGCCATTGTGAATCTGAATCACTGAATCAATGTGGGCTGAAACGAGTCGTGCGGCTCGACTCACACAAGTTTAAGCAAGTGCACCGAGTACAGAGCAAAGACGAGAACTGAGACACATTTTTCTAGTCAACATGCGTCAAGAACCAAATTCGAGGTGGTCTTGAACCGAGGTACTACTGTATTGGACAAAGACTTGTAGATACTTGTAGATGAATTCTACATGCATTTTATATTTAATCGTTTAGAAGGTGTCCTGATCAACTGATACAATACAGCTTGCCAGAGGTGGTATTTGAACCCTGGACTTTCTGGTCCATAGTCCTAAGCCACCTTAGTCCCTGTTCAGTTGTTGATACATTGCATCTGTATAACTGAAAGGCAACCTGTGGTGTGGAACTGTGGTGGCTTAGTGGTTAAGGTACTGGACTTTGGACTTTGCCACTGTTGTGTTCTTGAGCAAGGCCCTTAACCCACAATTTCTTGGGACTGTATCAGTTGTAAGTCGCCCTGTAGGAGCATCTGCTAAATGCTGTAAATGTAATGTAATGCAACCTGGTAGAAAGATGCAGCCGCAGTTTTTTTCTCATTATGTTTTAAGCCATAAAGATCCTTTTGGGTGTTTTTCCTAATGTTATGTTTCTTTAAAGTATCGGACGAAAAGCACAGGATGTGTTGAGACTTTTCTGTACTCTGCAATAACCTAGATGCTTCGCTCAGTAACTTACTTCAAAAGATGGAATATATTTTTAGATTGCATCATATGTGGGCTTTGTCTCAACAGCTGAACAGACGAGTTTTATAACACAAAAAATATTGGCAGGTATTCAGGCCTGTCTCCATTAAGGAACGTCCTTTTAAAGGAGCCCTGAATCAGTCACTTATGGTATGAGAAATGTATTTCCATGTTTGAGCACACGTTTCTCTGGAGACTTGGAGCTCCGCTGAAGTTTGAGGGAAAGTCTTTTGTTGGTAGGTTTCTTGCGTCTGGATTTTGGCTCGGATCGCTGGTATGTTGCGAGGTTACATGCCTGACTTGGGCTTCGTTAAGTCTGCTCTCTATTTCCCAGGCCTGTGCCTGAACAAGCCCCTCTCCCACCGTGATTAATCACTGGCAGGTACAGCCGAGGGGATCTTGCGTCAATAAATCGTCATGAAGGCGACTCCCCTGCTTTGAATGTAAACACTGAGACAGGCCGTGCAGCGACTAAAGCCAGGCCAGAGCTAGTTAGAGCTTCACAGGCCCTCTGAACTCCACAGCATACTTTATTTAGCAGAGTTTTATTAGTGCGGGTCTGGCCACAGATCTCTCAGAACTGTTTGATCTCCTATAAACGAGGCCTGGTTCTGCTTCGTCGGGACAAGTACTTAGGTCAGACTCAATGAATCTTAGCCTGATTCAGTCCAGGTTCAGTGTTTACTGTCAGAAAATTGAAACAAGATGCTTGTTTTGATATAAATTCATCATTTCATGGTTTGATAATGGAAATTTATATGATGCACATTTTATTCGATGCTCACTGACTTGGTGGAAAAAAACCTGCTTGTTAAGTAAAGAGAACTGAGTGAAAGTTAAGGATGTGATTTAAGTCAGTATATTATCCGAATACTTAGAACTGGAAGGTGGTTTATAATATGAGGCCAAAACGTTAAACCACACACAGACCGAATAAAAAGTAACATACACTATATTATTCCAACAGCCTGTGTTAAGCTCTGGCGTATATTAGTCGGTAGGTGAGCAGTTGGTTCTCATAGTTGATGTGCTGCATGTGAGAGAAATGCTCAGGAGTAAAGACCTGAGCCACTTTAACAAGGGACAAATCATTTTAGGAGGACAGCTGGGTCAGAGTATCTTCTAAACCCGAGGTTCCTGAGTGAAGTAAACTCTGAGGTTTCCCATTATCTGGTTACTCAAGTGTATGTATACTCATTGATCGGATTACTGACAAAATCAGATTTTCTGCAGTTATGGGACTAAGCACATGAAATGCACTGTGTTTTGGCTGATCGGTGTATGGCTGCCAGTGATCCGTTACATTTTCAATCAGAATACCTTGCCTGAGTCTTGAGTTGCTTCTGTCTGTTGTTAATATATGGAAATAACTGGTCATCGCTGATTACTGCAGGAAAAAGCTGTAGCACTGATTAGTTTACCCAGCTGTGATTTTGAAAATGTAGAGCATGTACTGACTGGATGCATCATTGTGTGGTTTGGCAACCTGAGTGCCCACAACCTCAGGCTTCTACAGAATACTGTATTCCTCACACCCAGCTCACATCCTGTTCAGCTCTCTCCCATACACATGATGGCATATCGTCCTGTTACAGAACTTAATGGATGCCCTCACCCGGTGCGTCGTCCACTTGGGCTGAGGTATCCAGGGTTCCAATCGTGGCAGCTTCCAAATTTTCAATTATGCCTTTGTATGTTCAATAACAGACATAATGTTATATAAATACGACTTAGTGAGCAGTTAGTGGTTCGGAGCCTTTATCACTGACCTGCTGACATCCAGTACTGCACATTTGAAAGTAGTGATACAACAAGTCAGTAAATGAAATCAGAAGTCGGTTTATTTGTTTTAAATTTGCCTAATACCTACTAATACCCCACTGTTCATCTGTGGAGACTGGTGCAGGAGAGCGAAGGAAACAGTGTTTTGAATCACTTTGTATTTTTTATTGATTAAGAATTAGATTTTTACTATTTTAATAGTATGTCATGTTTGTAAAGCACCAACCGTGTAGTTGTTGTGTAGTTATAGGTTTACTTTCTCTTTAGTACTGAAGCAGTTAGGAATCTGCCAAGATCTTTGCGTTAATCCATACTTTTTTAAATAGTTTCATAAGAGATTTTGGATGAACCTCATTAGATTTCTCCAACAGTTTTGTATCAACTATAGATAATGTATCATATTGTTTACAGGTAACTGTCAATATCTGATCATGATAGACTAAATCATGTAAAACAGTCACCGGCAGATGGGACTGTGACTGTGGAGGCTACATGTAATCAAAAAAAAATCAGGTGTCCAGGACTGAATTATTCTGTGTTAATTATTTCACCTCAGTCAATCCACAATGTGCTGTTTTTGTGAATTCAGATTCTTCAGTTGTATCTGCACCCACTGTATGAAGTAAGGTATGCTCAGTAGGAGTGTTTTGTTCCATCAGGCCTATATATAATCAGCAAGTCAGAGCTGGGAGAAATAGGAAATGAGGCCTTTAGATTAATGGGAGCACACAGACTCTCAAAGTATCCCTAAATCCTATTTCAGTTCCAGTTTGGTAGCAGATGGTTTTGAATAATTCATGTCTAGTTTGTGGGTAGTGTTCGGAATCACATTCCTCCTGGAGGCTATTAGATTACAGAACAAGAAACTGATCCAAAAAGTTCAGTGAGCTCTCAGTTCTGAAAATTCACTCTGTGATTGATTAAGTTTAGTTCATTGGTATAGTTATTATATGTTGGTAATTAAGCATAAGCTAAGCCACAGATTTCTGGTAGTAATTCTTATGCAAAGCATGAAGTGCATACATTTTGCAAGGGTTGCCATGCTTTCTCTTTTTGGTTGTGATTTCTTGTGTTGTACAGGTGCTTCTTGATTTATGATGGGGTTACATTATGATAAAACAATTGTATTGAATGTGTTGTAAGTTCTGGAAGAAATGAGTTATGAACTTACGTAGTAAAGCTTATTTCATTTATTTGGCTTAGGTGGTTCTGAGAAATTCTTGGGCGCTCCTGATTCTTATTCATGAGTGACTGTTTGACCATAACTAAGAGGAATTTTAATCTTCGGAGTCACTGCTTCTGTGCCATGATGTACTCTGGCAGCTGCTGTTCTGGGAGTGAAGAAGTGAATTGTAACCTTCATGGTCTCATCTTGGTGTTTATGGTGAATTAGCTGGAGAAATTATACAGACATAACTTTTTACAACAATCTGCCATAAGATTAAAACCACTGACTGGTGAGGTGAATAACGCTGACAGTGAGGTTTTCATGTGAATGTTACTTTGACAGCTAAACATTGTTGCAGACCATGGGCACCCATTCATGCCAACGCTATTCCCTATTGCCAGTGGCCCATTTCAGCATTATAGTGCATCTTGCCACATAGCTTAAATTGTTCAGTCATGGATTAAGGCATGATAAAGAGTTCCTCAGATCTCGATTCAGTCGAGCTTATATGTGATAGCCACTTACATGGCTTAAGGGTTCTTGGTGCAGAAACCACTGAACACTTTGAGAGGTCTTTTGGAGTCCAATTGTGGTTTAATGTTATGACTGATCTGTATATGGATGGGTGTAGTAAATCATGTCTCTATTCCTATTTTTAATGATGTTGCCCAATATAGCAGTGGTATTTCAGTGGTTAATGGTTAGTTAATTGAAGAGTCCAGTAATCATTCTGCAATGTGAAGCTGATTCTCAGATCGCGTGCTGGTAATCGTCTCTTGACAGTGACATTGGGCCAAAGGACTTGAGGGGGAACACCAGATTTGGTTTTTTAAGTCTGTACTGTGAAGATCAGGGCTTTGTAAGGTTACCACAATGTCACTGTTGTTTTTCACTGACTGGTCTGGAAAATTTTTCAGAATGGAAACAGATTTGTAGGCAGCAACGAGAGGGACCAGCCTAAACAAAACCTTTCGAGCGCAGTGGAAACTCCGTCAGGGAGATTTATGTGCCGGCTTATGTGATGCTTTTGTCTCAGTTTTAAAACTCTTCATAATATCTCATTTGGCAAAGTTGGTTGGAAGTGTTAAATATGGCCGTACGTCGTGTTTGCTGTTCCCAAAATGGACCACATACTCCAGTTAGGAATAGATAGAAGAACAAAATCTCCACTTAGTCATATTTACGCGTTACATTTGAAATTCGCTGTGTAGACTTTCTAAAATTCATATCCGATGATGTACAGTGGCTGGAAATGCAGCTAATTACAACGGTAGTAGTATTTAGGCTTTGTCTCCCACTGGCTGTGGACACAGCTGTTAAAGGGCATGTTTTATAGCTGCGGCTAGCACACATCAAGGAGCTTGCACGCGTTTGAGTTTGAAGCCTAAGCAGGGCAGCATGGCAGGTCCTGATGAGGCATGCTGCAGCAGTATGGAAACTGATGACGGGCCTCCGGAGGGCCTACACACTTAATCAGCGTGCCGGAAGAGGCCCCGTCTTCAAAGTGCTCTGCCACATCTTAACGAGCAGAGTTACTTCACAGACCCCCAATGCTTGTTTCCGTTTCATCAGACTCATTAAACTGAGTTTTCAGAGAGCCGACATATGTGCCTGTGTGTACTGGTGTGTTCTTAGTGACCTGTGGCGTAAGGAACGGGACCAGTGCTCTGCTGGAGCCAGGGCTCGCAGAGCTGCTTTCCATTCCACTGCAAACGAAAGCAGCTCTGCTCATACTCACGATCGGTCTCACATTTAGCTTCTTTCCAAGTTGGCTCGCTCTTGGAATTTAACTTATATAAACTTGGTGCATTGTCGCGTTTCAAGATTTGATGGCTGGAGTCATTGATTGGTTGAAACAAAGGAGTAAATCCAAGCCCAAGTGATGACTTCGAGAAGTGTTTATTATGTTGTTCCAAGGACGTAATCTAGTACTTCTTGAGAAAGTTTCTGCTTATACAGCCAAACAATGAGCCCTAGGCACCTTTCTGATCTTGTGAAGGAACTTGGATGTTTTCATACACTATTTAACAAAGGAAAGAAGCCTTTGGCTTTCAGTCTTTTATTATATTCTTTCTTCTCTTTCTCATTCTATTTCATGGTTCTAAGTAATGCTGCCATTTATGTGACATTTATTGTCAGTGGAAGGAAGCTGTGTGGAGCCTAATACATTGTTAGTGTGCTAAGAAAGTGTATTATGTGCCACTCTTGCCCTGAGTATTCCAGATTTATAAGGCTTTTTACTTTCTACATTGAAATGTTTCTCTATGTCTGTATTTTCAATTGTCTAATATGGAGTGTCCAACTAGCTAAGTTTAGTGTCTGTCAGTTACTTCCCTTCACATCACTTCATGTCCCATCTGCTTACCCTGGTCAGGATTGTGGATGTGCTGGCGTAGGGAGACGAGCCAATCCAGGAATTTAGTGGGCACAGGTGAAAGCTGTTTCTATGTGGAATGCCCAATCATACTTTAACGTTGCAAGGTTCAAACCCAGGTCCTTGGCAACTGTTGGTTACAGGCCACTGGCTCTTACCTCTAAGTCATTTACCTTTCATTAGTTCAATTACTATTTACATTTACAACATTTAGCACATTTTAACACATTTTATCAAACAATGGAGGGTTAGGGGCCTTGTTCAGGGTTTCCCAGCAGTGCTAACACTGGGACATGAACCCTGGACTTCCTGGTCAATAGTCCAGGACATTAACCCGTTTTGAATTGTAAGAAATACCGTGGTTTACAATAAAATCTTAATTGTTGTTTTAATGATGTGCAAGCTGACTTTATGGAGTATGTCACTGACTGCCAAAAAAAAACAGTCAAAAACACACTTTAAGACTTATTCACTGAGTCATGTAGCCACTAAGGATAGGCTACTGCGCATGCATTTACATTTACATTTACAGCATTTAGCAGACGCCCTTATCAAGAGCGACTTACAATTCGTACAGTCTTACAATCCAAGCAGTTGTGGGTTAAGGGTCTTGCTCAAGGACCCAACAGTGGCAGCTTGGCAGAGGCGGGATTTGAACCCGGGACCTTCTGGTCCAGAGTCCAGTATCTTAACCGCTAGGCTACCACAGTCCCATGCATGCAGGGTGCTGGTGCCACAAATAAAGCTAACGTTCTACCTAAAAGCACATGACTGAAATTAAAAATGAGTGAACAAACTGTACCAGGAGACAAAATACAGACACCAGCTTTGAAATCCACGTTGTTAGGTTTAATTGCTAGATCTGCAAACGTGGGAAATCGGATGCTATTAAAGATAGCCCGACAACAAACTTATTTCAACATCTGCGAACTAACCACTCTGCAGAATATGAATTATGACAAACTTCAGAAGTCAACTATCTATGACAGGCGCAAACCAGCCAAGGTACCAACACCAGTTCATGCAGTTGAGAGAGAAGTGTTCAAATAGGGGTGGGCGATATGGCAAAAATATCATATCACGGTAATTAAAGACAGATTCTTAAAACCTACAATTCAAATATGATCCTGTGCTTGGTAAAGTGATGTGTATTCAAAATGTGCTGTAAATTATCCAATTAAACAGGACTAATTAGACTCTTTAAAATGAAACACGCAGTTTGTCTGTGTTCTTTAAGCACTGGCGATATTCTCCATCTGCTCAGAAAAGCATATCGTCTATCACGATAACAAAATTTATCACGATATGACAAAATATCGTCATACTGCCCACCCCTAGGTTCTACCAACTTGTGAATACCTTCTACCTATCATCTAATTATCATTATCAATAAAATCCCAGAAAATATAGAGCTACGCATTATCAATATCACACACTCCTACTCTGAACTACTAATCAGAAGGTCGTCAGTACAAGTTATGGATTCTGCTTGGTCCCCAAGCAAAGTACTTATCCTTTGAGTCTCTCAGTTGTAAGTCACCCTGGCTAAAGCAACTTGCAGAATGGAAATTTACAGATGATCTCTGTCTTCTATCTCTGTCTTGCACACCAGTCAGATCATGGTACAGATTCGAAAGTCATTCGAGAACTTTACAGCAAACGTTAAGCATATCAACACCACACAGCGGCACAGACGTACACACTTGATTCAGCTACGATGCAGATCGTGACAGTGTGTGAAGCTTATCTGTTCAATGGCAAGCTGTCTTGCAGTATCGTACCACTTCTAGCAACAGCCTCTCAAGAATGTTTGCTCCTAGTTGGTGTGTGTGCTGTGCAGTTTACAAGTGTTCAGTGGGTGCTTTCAATTCTGTAGTGGGTCAGCTAAGTATAACTTATTGACATCAGCACAATGTGGAATTGAGTCATAAAGAAAGGTAGATATCTACTCTTTAAATGCGCTCCTACATCTGAACATATGTGTATGATGGTACATAGTGTGTCCCTATAGACAAATGTCTGACGTTAGAGATTATTCTGTACAAGTTATTCCACTTCCAAGTATGTTACCCCAGTATTACTAATGCCAAGAGATAAGGGTGAGAAGCAAATCCAAAGAGTCAGCTCACATTCAGAAAGCTTGGCTGAAAGCTTTGCTAAACGGCTTTGTGTGACAAGAAATGTAGCAGGTGGAAGAACATAACGAATCATTGCGTCAGATATCCGTAAGGACGTGGCCTCGATTTACGCAGTCGAAAAAGTGGCGTTCATGTAGCACATTAAAACTTTTTGAGGTATGCAATTCTAAGCTGCAAGCACTGTTGCGAAATCGAGGTCACTTGTTTATGTGGTGAATGCCAGAGCAAAACTGAAATGTGTTCTTTTTTTTGACACCATTATGAGGTGGCGTGTTTTGGGTTTTATATTTGTACTGCTTTATGTTTGAACCGTGATATTGCGTGATGACGTTTCTACTCCTGTAGTAATGATATGTGAATCTATCTACAGTGGTGCTTGAAAGTTTGTGAACCCTTTAGAATTTTCTTTATTTCTGCATAATATGACCTAAAACTGCATAAGTTTCACACAAGTCCTAAAAGTAGATAAAGAGAACCCAGTTAAACAAAAGAGACAAAAACTATTATGCTTGTTCATTTATCTGTTGAGGAAAATGATCCAATATTACATATTAGTGAGTGGCAAAAGTATGTGACCCTTTGCTTTCAGTATCTGGTGTGACCCCCCTGTGCAGCAATAACTGCAGTTAAACGTTTCCTGTAGCTGTTGATCAGTCCTGCACACCGGCTTGGAGGAATTTTAGCCCATTCCTCCGTACAGAACAGCTTCAGCTCTGGGATGTTGGTGGGTTTCCTCACATTAGCTGCTCACTACAGGTCCTTCCACAACATCCTTCATTTCCATTGGATTAAGGTCAGGACTTTGACTTGGCCATTCCAAAACATGAACTTTATTCTTCTTTAACCATTCTTTGGTAGAACGGCTTGTGTGCTTAGGGTCGGTGTCTTGCTGCATGACCCATCTTCTCTTGAGATTCAGTTCATGGACAGATGTCCTGACATTTTCCTTTAGAATTCTCTGATATCATTCAGAATTCATTGTTCCATCAATGATGGCAAGCCGTCCTGCCCAGATGTAGCAAAACAGGCCCAATCCATGATACTACCACCACCATGTTTCACAGATGGGATAAAGTTCTGCTGCTGGAATGCAGTGTTTTCCTTTCTCCAAACATAACGCTTTCCTTTTGCCACAAAACATTCTTCCAATAGCCTTGTGGATTGTCCATGTAATCTTAGCAAACTGCAGACGAGCAGCAATGTTTTTTTTGGTGAGCAGTGGCTTTCTCCTTGCAACCCTGCCATGCACACATTGTTGTTCAGTGTTCTTCTGATGGTGGACATTAATGAACATTAATATTAGCCAATGTGAGTGAGGCCTTCAGTTGCTTAGAAGTTACCCTGGGGTCCTTTGTGACCTCACCAACTATTACATGCCTTGCTCTTAGAGTGATCTTTGTTGGTCGACCACTCCTGGGGAGGATAACAATGGTCTTGAATTTCCTCCATTTGTACACAATCAGTCTGACTGTGGGTTGGTGGAGTCCAAACTGATTTTGGTTGATGCCTGATGAGCATCAACAACTCTTTTTTTGAGGTCCTCAGAAATCCCCTTTGTTTGTGCCATGATACACTTCCACAAACGTGTTGTGAAGAGCAGACTTTGATAGATCCCTGTTCTTTAAATAAAACAGGGTGCCCACTCACACCTGATTGTCGTCCTGTTGATTGAAAACACCTGACTCTAATTTCACCTTCAAATTAACTGCTAATCCTAGAGGTTCACATACTTTTGCCACTCACTAGTATGTAATATTGGATCATTTTTTACTCAATAAATAAATGACCAAGTATAATATTTTTGTCTCATTTGTTTAACTGGGTTCTCTTTAGCTACTTTTAGGACTGGTGTGAAAATCTGATGACGTTTTAGGTCATATTTATGCAGAACCTAGACCTTTCCTCAAAAGTGAATCCTGATGCCTTTGACCTTTCCATCTAATAAGCCCAACTCAGAATCAAGAAGATGAGTGTGCTCTTGACCTTCACCGAGCCTTGTAGAGTTAAAGCTTCTGTAAGAGCTGTTATAATTAGCCACACACTGCATTAAACACCAAATGATGAATTAAGTGTGTATCTTTTTCTGTTGAGAAGAGGAACACCTCATATGGTGGCCATATAATAGCCACAAGGGAAAGGTTACATACTTAAAGAAAACATGTTTTTATCATCAGTTTTACGATATTTAAATACTCCTCCTCTATCTTTCCTGGGGGTTTGGTTATGTTTAAGGGCAGAGGGCGCTTATCTGTAGCCTGATAGGGCACGAGCCTTCTCACTGTTCATCACTGGGCTCCAGATAAGACCACAGGGTCGTGCAACCTTCATTCTTATCTGTTTAAAGTGGCATAGTGCAGAGCAGAGGCCAGTTTCAGCCCTACGGCCCAACATCAATCAGACTGATGGTTTGGACTGAAATAGGTCCATATAGAGAAACAGCACTGAATACCTCGGATCTATTCATCTGCTTGACAGTAATAACATAGATGTTCTCTAGCTTTCTTATTATAAGCACTGTGATTAAATAATCAGTTCTGACAGAGCGCAGTACACCTGCATTTACAGCTACTAATTTAAGTAGACTGGTACCAAAACGATCTGAGAAGTCAGTCTTTAGGGTAATGAGGATGGAAGTGGAAAATGAAATAAAAAGATAAGGAAATTGTCTGTAAAGAAAATGTTTTTGGAAAACGTTCAATAGGTGGCAGAATTCTGATACATTTTTTTTGCATTTTCCTTGAATTAAGTAGAACATTTTTCTTTAAAAACCATACGGTGGTACCTCGGTTTTGTGGTACAGAGAAAATGTTTCCCATAAGGAATAATGTAAATTGAATGAATCTGTTCCAGACCCCCAGAAAATCCACACTGTATGAGGTATTATATACATTAATGGAGTTGTATTGTACAGGAGCTCCCTGATTTATGATGGGGATATGTTCTAACAAATCCATCATAAGTTACATATATCATGAACCGATGAGTTTAATGTAGTCTATACTGTATCATAGCTGCTAATGCTAATTGCTCAGTTGACTCAGTCCTTGATTTCCTTTCGGTTGGCTGTAATCATCAACCCTTTTAGGAAGCATGGATACTTATTTGCACTGAGAATACAGTACTGTAGATGTGAAAATAAAGAAAAAACATGATAAACACAGCACAGATGTTCACTGAGAAAGAGCTATTGTGAGATCGTGAATCGTGAATTGAGTTTCGGCTGAGACAAGTCTCGCTGCTCGACTAATACAAGTTTAAGAAAGTGTACCGACTACCGAGCAAATGACGAGAACCGAGACACATTTTCTAGTCAAAATGCATCCAGAACTGAATTCGACGTGTTCCGATGTGGTCAAGAACCGAGGTACCACTGTAATCATAATAGAAATTTGCGAATTTTTGTCTTGAATCAGCATTGATTAGTATTTGGTATGTTCCACCTTTCGCTGTAATGAGCTTGCATGGACTCCACAACATGCAAAATCTGGTGATCCGTCTTCTACCAGCATGATTTCACAACACAGTGGAACCTGAAGACCATTCGAACTCTGATTTTCTTGAAGTCGGAATCAAATTATAACATAAGAATTAATTATGAATAGGAATAATAGTTTTTTTTCTGCCTATTTCCGTATGTAATTAATGATTAAAAGAATTAAGAAAGGAACGCAATGCAATGTGTAAAATCAGTAAAGTGAAAATAAAGTGAAACTATATAGCCACTGAGGCGAATGTAGTTTCGGTATGTCTTACTGATATAATATACATATACATCATGTAATAATGACATATTATTATATACCTATGATTATGCTCTAGTTCTTCTTATTTTGGGTTTTATGGTGATTGGCTTACTGCATTGGTGCATTATCGCCACCCACTGGACTGGATTAGGTGCATCGTGGTTGGAAGATCACACCATTGAGTGTTCTGTTTAGGATGCTGGAATTGGTGATCAAATTTGGGGGCAAACAATTCAAAGGGACCTTTTGATGTCCCAAGTGAAGAGGCGTTCAAATTCCGATGTTTCACTGTATTCCATAGGGTGAATCCCATTTCAGGGGCTGCGTCCTTCGAAGGCTGCATTTGAAGACCGATTGCGTCATAGCGGCGCGCCTAGGCTGTCCCATTCCGAAGGCTCCTTCGTATGCGGTCTACAAATGCGTCCTTCTTTTCCCTCAAAATGAAGGATACATCCGATGTATCCTTCGCGACCTACCATATCCCGAGGTGCATTGCGCCTGAGGGGAACTTAGGGA